>PVKH010029983.1:0-12566 GCA_004027955.1 Chaetophractus vellerosus | reverse complement strand
TTTATCCACTTGGTGAAATATTGTCTCGTGACCTAAGCTTTGCTGTTTGCCCTCCACATCACATGGAGTTTGCTTTTTTATGACATTATAGTTCTTGAAAACTCGCGAGTTTTCACTGTGATAGACTAGCAGAGGCCTGAGTTTTAATCCCCACTAGCATTCCCACACAACAACAGAGTGAGCCTGTCCTTCATTAGTGTGTGGCCTGGCAATGCCTTCTCCTCTTTTGTGATATGGGTACTACTTTTTTCCTAAAAAAACTCAGGTCTCATCACAGTTAAAAACTTGGTGGAGAATAAAACCCTCAGCCTCTTTGTAGTTTTGAAATTCACTGGTGAATTCAACAGCAGTCTTTTTATTAGCCTTCACTGCCTTGCCATCCCTCACGGCACTGTGGCTACCAGTCCTCTTTTTAAAATTATCGAACCAGCCATGGCTGGCCTTAAAAACTTCAACACTCTCATCACTGTTCCAGCTCGGTTTTCAAAAGATCGGCATGCAACACTTTTGCTTTTTCACATATCATGGCTTCCAATACACTGTTGCCCACTAACTGCTTCTCGTTTACCCAAATTAATGACAGCTTTTCAACTACCTTGACTGTTTGGGAACGCTGCTTTGTAGCTGCTTTAACTCCTTTCACAACATCAGCCTTTTTAATCGCTTATTCTTATTGATGGTGGAGACCATTGTTCTAGGCATACCGTATTCCCTAGCAAGATCAGTAATGCAAATACCGCTCTCATATTTACCTATTATTTCATTTTTTTCTCTCATGGTGGTGCGAAATAAGTTTCTTTTCTGCTCAGTGTTATTACTGCCCATTTTCTTAGGACATATAATGGGAAAAACCCACAAAAAATACACAAAATAACCACAGAAGCTAAGACCATAATGGGCTGTGCAAAGGGGAAGAGCTACCACACGACTAACGCATGACCCTTTGTGTCAGCTGACAGGGTAGCTAGTCACTAGGCAACCAACACCCACAAGTTCTAGCTTGTGCATCGAGGACCAAACAAACGATGAATACTGGGTCAAAATTTTCACGTTAAAATGTGTCGTGTACCGGGGCCGGCTCAATAGCCCAGTGGATAGGGCGCCGGCATACCACATGGGAGGCCCCGGGTTCGATTCCCGGGGACCTCTCCTAGCGGGCAGACCGCCTTGAGAATGGCAAGCTGTCATGGGCGGGGCAGAGCCGCCGTGGGCAGGGCAAGAAGCTGCCACGGACAGGGCAAGAGCCGCCATGGGCAGGGCAGGTCGCCCGTGGATGGAGCGCAGCCAGCCACCCGCGAACTGAAGCAAGCGCCGGCCGTGAACGGACGCAGAGACCGCCCACAAGCGGGGAAAGCCGCGCCTGTGCAGTGACCACTCTCGGTGTGTCGCCGCAGTGGGGGGAAGGGGAGATATGTAATAAAATAAATAAATCTTTAAAAAAAAAAAAAAAAGAAATAAACATTTTAAAAAAAAATGTGTCGTGTACCAACTTCGATGAGCTCAAATCCATAGAAAGCTCAAAATCAGCATATTCAATCCCTGATTTCTTCTGTAAATATCCATATCTTCCCAATTTCTGCAAATGACACCACTACTCTCAATTACTTAATCCCAAAACATGAATGATCATTTTCTCTCACATCCTATTTCTATTCCATCAAGTAGCCTGTTGTGTGGCCTTAAAATATTAAAATATATCCTGATTCTAACCCACTTCCTGTCACTCTCAACATAGCTATTCTATGCATGTCACCATTATTTCCATAATTTCTTGCCTGAATATTTCAATAGATTGAAAATGATCACTATAGTTCTACGTTTTTTCTAATTCTATTTTGTTCTTCCCTCCTTAGAGTAATCTTTCTTTTTTAAATTCTCTCTTTTAAAAAGTATTTTAATGTGATTTAGGTAAAGAGTGTAACATTCACTACACATCCTAATGAATATTTATATATGTCTACATGTGTAACAACCATATATTGAAAGTACTGAAAATTCCCAGCACCACAGACATTTATTTCCCTTGTGTCTCAACTCACTTTATAGTGGACAAAAGAAGAAACTTCTGTTTTAGCTTCTATTGCCATCAATTATTTTGCCTGTCTTTGAACTTCACATTACAAAAGATTTAATATTTTCTGTATTACTGCTTTTGCACAATATAATGTCCATGAGATTCAGAGTTATGTTTTGATTATGCATCCTACTACTTGCCCCATTTCTCCCATTGTAGGTACTTCTCTATATCATCTGCTAGGAGTTTGATAGTTCTGGTTCTTAAATGTAGGTCTTTGATCCATTTTTAGTTGATTTTTATATAAGATGAGTGTTAGGGGTACTCCTTTCTTTTGAAATTAGTGATCCTGTTTTCCAAGCAGCATTTGTTAAAGGGACTATTATTTTCCAAGAGAATGGACTTAACACTCATGTCAAATACAGTTGGTCATAAGTGTGAGGGTTGATTTCTGAGCTCTCAGTTCCATCCCCCTGGTCTATATGTCTGTCCTTGTGCCAGCACCATGTTGTTTTGATTACTGTGGCTTTATAATAAGTTTTAAGTCCTCCAACTTTGTTCTTCTTTTTAAAGATGGCTTTGTTTATTTGGGGCCCCTTTCCCTTCTATTTAAAGTTGAGAATGGCTTTTCCATTTCTGCAAAGAAGGTTGTTCGAAATTTGATTGGGGTTGCATTGAATCTATAAATTGCTCTGGGTAGGATAGACATCATAACAATAATTCCAATCCATGAACATGGGATGTCCTTCCATTTATTTAGGTCTCTGATTTGAAGGCATTCTTCTTTTTAATGTAAGAATTTAGAGCTATAAATTTCCTTCTCAGCATTGTCTTTGATGCATCTCATAAGTTTTGGTATATGGTATTTTCATTTTCAATCACTCAAAGTATTTCCTAATTCCCTTGTGATTTCCTTTATTATCCATTGTTTGTTTAAGTGTGGGTTGTTTAATTTCCATATATTAGTGAATTTTCCATTTCTTCCTCTGTTATTGATTTCTACGTTCATTCTATTGTGGTTGAAGTAGACACATTGTATGATTTCAATAATTTTTAATTTATTGAGACTTGTTTTGTGGCTTAACATATGGCCTATCCTGGAGGATGATCCATGTGCACTTGAAAAGAAAGTGTATTCTGTTGTTGGTTGCAGTGTTCTACAAATGTCTGTTAGATCTAGTTGGTTTAGAGTATCATTCAAGTCTTGTACTTCCTTATTGATCTTCTGATTAGATGTGCTACCCATTATTGAATGTGGTGTATTAAAGTCTCCTACTAATAATGTACAACCATCAGTTTCTTACTTCAAATCTGCCAGTATTTGCTTCATATTATTTGGGTCTCTGCTGTTAAGTACATATATATTTATAATTTTTTCATCTTTTTGAATTGACCCTTTTATTATTTTTATAATGACTGTTCCGCATAACTGTTTTTGACATAAAATCTATTTTATTTGTTATTTTATAGCTACACCATATCTCTATCAGTTTCTACTTGCTTGGTATTCTTTACATTTTGTCTCTTGTAGACAGAAAATAGTTGGTCATGTTCTATTTATTCATCCTGCCAATTTCTTCATTTTGATTGGAGAGTTTAATCTATTTATTTACATTTAAAGTAACTACTGATAATGCAAGACTTTTGTTCTAGTCAGGGTTCTCTCGGGAAACAGAATCAACACGAGATATCTGTTAAAAATATAAGATTTTATAAGTGTCTCTCACATGACTGTGGGGATGCACAAGTCCAGGTTCCGCCGGCAGGCTGCAAGCCAGGGGATCCGATGAAAGACTGATGAAGAGTCCTTGATGAGTTCCTGGGAGAAGTTCGCTGTCAAACGACGAGCTGGGAAATTCTCCCTGAATGTTGAAATCAGTTCCCTTTTATGGCAGACAACTGAATGGATAAAAGCATCATCCATTCTTGATCCAGTCTCGCTGATTGATGCAGATGTAATCAGCCATCCATGCAGTAAACTCAATTAGCCCAGTGCTTGCTGGACCTAATAGCTGGGCACAATTACCTGGCCGAGTTGACACATTAGCCTAATCTTTCTTCTGCCATTTTTGCTATTTGGCCTTTTTAGTCTTATACCATTTTTTCTGCAAATTTTCCATTATTGCCTATATTTATATTTATTTGATATTTTGTAGTGTACTAAATTGATTCCCTTCTCTTTACTATCTGGGTATTTTTCTTATGATTTCCTTGTGGCTCCCATGGGGTGTAACTTAACATTCTAAATTTATAACAATCATATTTCATTTGATACCAACTTAACTTTAAAAAC
Source organism: Chaetophractus vellerosus (assembly GCA_004027955.1). NCBI lineage: Eukaryota > Metazoa > Chordata > Mammalia > Cingulata > Chlamyphoridae > Chaetophractus > Chaetophractus vellerosus. The sequence goes on along the minus strand of PVKH010029983.1, from coordinate 8,259 downwards.
ATACCTATTCACTTTTCCTAAATTTCATCCCCCCACCTTTTTATTTACCACTTAAAACTTTGTACATTATATGTCCAAAACCATTGCATTTTAGTATCTATAGGAAGTAAGTGGAGCTACTTTCCAAAGAATACATAATACTGGCATTTATAGTTATCCAAATAGTTACCTTCACTGGAAGTCTTTATTTCTTTGTGCCATTTTGAACCACTGTTTTGTGTCCTTTCCTTTCACTCTGAAGAACTCTCTATAGGATTGCTTGTAGGGCAGATCTAGTGGTGATGAACTTCCTCAGCTTTCATTTTTTTCTGGAAATGTCAATCTCTCATTTTTTAAAAGAAAGTCTTACAGGATATAAAATTATTTGTTGGCAGTTGTTTTCTTTCAGGATTTTAGTATTTAAACCCACTGCCTTCTTGCCTCCATGTTTTCTGATGAGAAATTGGCACTCATTCCAATTGGGACTCCCTTGTTCATAACAGGTTTCTTTTCTCTTGCAGCTTTCAGAAATCTGTCTTTGCGCTTTATGTTCAATAGTGTGATCAGTATGTGGTGGGCTGTACTTTTCTTCATGTATATACTGTTTGGTGTTCTCTGCACTTATTGGATCTGCATATTCTCATCATTTGCTAAGTTTGGCAAGTTCTCTGGTATTATTTCTTTCGATATTACTTCTACCCATTTCTTTCTTCTCTTTCCTGGACTCCCATAATGTATATATTGGTATGCTTGATGGTGTCCCAGAGGTGTTTTATGCTATTTTCACTTTTTATAGTTCTTTTTACTTTCTGCTCCTCAACCTAATTTCAATATTCTTGTCTCCCAAGTTTCCTGAGTCTTTCTTTTGCCAGTTCCAATCTGCTGTTGAAACCCTCCTGGGAATTTTTCATTTCAGTTTGTGGTCTTCAACTCCAGTGGCTCTGTTTGGTTCCTTTTTTAAAAATTTCTATCTCTTTACGGAGATTCTCATATTGCTCAGTCATTGTTTTCTTGATATTCTTTAGTTCTTCCTCTGTATTTTCCTTCACCTCCTTGGGCATTTTTGAAATCTTTATTTATTTATTTGTTTGTTTATTTATTTATTTATTTTTGTGGTGTGTCCACATTCTGGTCTTCTTCATTGGAGATTTCTGGATTTTTATCCTCTTCCTTTGGATGGCCCACCTTTTTCTGTTTCTTCATTTGTCTTATACTCTTATTGCACACTGTATAATTTAATAGTATTTTAGAATGTTAACTTTGGGTTTATTCCCTGAGATGTCTGCTTCTTGATTTTGTATCCTGAGCTCCTAGCAGGAAGGTCTGCCCAAGGCGCATGTAGCGTGTGGGGTTTTCTGGGATCAAGTCTTGTCCTGGACTTGTGCGTGTTAGTTGTTCGGGAGCTCCCCTGTTTGCAGGAGTTTGAGTGCCCCCTTATTCTCAGGAGACAGACCTCCACCCTTTGGTGTTTGAAACTGGCAGTCCTTTGCTCCAGGCTGTCAGCCAATATGATTTATTACATTTCCTCAAGCTGCTTTCACCTGGAGGGCAAATTCTGGGAGGGAAGACCACTTCACAGTCAGTCTTTCCAGCCAAAACAGGGCCTCAGCCCACAAAGGGGGTGCAGGCTCCTCCAAAGCTGCCCTTTCCTGACCTTCAGCAACCGACCCCTGCAGCCCTGAGGACATGGAACAGCTGGACGTCCCCTTCTCTGTCACCTGCATCTGGGGCAGGTTGGGACAAGGCACAGTCTCAGAGCCCGGTCCCTGGTGATCCACAGGCGCTCACCAAACACCGTGATGAGTGAGCAGCCATACTCTCCCTGGCCTGTCCCTTTCTGTCACCAGCAAGCTAGACAGGGCTGGACTCTGGTGGCCTGATGCAGGAATGGAGTGAGGGCACAAGTAACACCATTCAGAGAGAGCCGTTGACTAGCAGTGGCCAAAATCCCCCAGCGTCCTCCTCTCCCTCTTCTCTGGGTGCGCTACTCTGAGCCACTGGCCTCAGGAGTCTCGGTCTAGCCCTTTCAGACAGTTACCGCCTGGTTTATAGTGTTCACATGGAAGGGCTGAATCTTGGAGCTTCCTACTCTGCCGCCTTCCCACAGGATCCCTCCTCTTTTATGTCTCATTCAATCCCTTCGTCTCAATGTTCACATGCCACCACCTCAGAGAGGATGTGTGCGTATATATCCTACCACTCCTTTACGTGCCGAATTCTTCTTCATTATATATGTCTGCAGCTGAAATCTTGTTACATATTCATTTGTTAAACGATTTCTGGATTATTTTATGCTCTGCTGCTAGATTTAAACTACATGAGATCAGAGACTTTTTCATCCTTTACAACACTTTATATGAAGCCCAGACAGTGATAGCACATAGACTGCACTCAACAAATATTTATTAAAGTAAGGAATAAATAATGGATTAAAGAAAAGAATTTTACATTTGCCTTGTTGTAAAGTTTATTAATTTATAGACTATATATTTTGAAAATGTAAACCGCTCGATTTTTCTCTGACATACTCCTATTTTTGGAAGAGCTGGGCTAATTTTAGTGATGAATGAGTTTTCATTTACACTACAACCCTACCATCTGTCTGACCAAATTTTAACTACACAGCCTTATTAGCGTTAAATACATGCAATTGCTGAATGTGCAAAATTCTGGCCCTTAAGTGAAACCCCAATGCAGGAAACAAAATGGTCTTGAGAAGGATAGAATTTCCTTTCAAATTAAATCCTTTAAAAATAATTCATGAGATATCCAGTATATTTTTAACTAGACATCCTTGCACCCTCCCCTCTTCTTTTCACTTGAACAAATCAATTTGATGCAAACTCAGTCCCTATAGGCCAGAAAATTCTCAATTACCAGCCAAATCCATACTGAACTTTTCCTTTGAAATCCCATGCCACTACTTGTATTTTACTATTTAGAAAATTATGAAATATCCCATCCTTTCTGGCTAGAAAATATGATCTTCAGAAATGAGAGCTATTCCTTTACCTCTCTTAAAGCCCTGAGAGTATATTTGAATGTGTGTATTAGAATGTACATTCACAAAGTACTTATTGACTTAAAAATATTTGAAAGTCATTTTCAAAGATCAATTTCCCTGAATTTCAGTAGAAGGAGAAAGTAAAAGCTCTGGCAGAAAGTGTTAGAGAAAGTTCCATAGAGAAGCAGTTTCTATATGACAAGGTGAAAGGGGACAAAATCACCATGTACAAGGAGCATCATGGCAATGGGTTTAAAGGAATCGGTTTAAGCATCTAAAAGCCTGATACTCTTTTGAATTAAAATTACAGAAGAACTAATAGGAATCAATCTATAAGAATGAGGATAATGGCAGTGGAGAGTGGCGGGTGATCAAAGAATGTATTATTTCAAAGAATATGCAGGAAATGGGAAGAAAATGGGTGAATACTGACAAAAAGAGAAAAAGAGAAAAAGCTGGAGCTCAGAATAAACAGTGAAAACGATTCATTGAAGTTGGAACCCTAATTCTGCACTCAGTTTAGGCAGATATAAAAGAGAGAGGGAGGGAGGAATGAGACAAAAAACAGCATTACTGGAAGACTGTATGTTAAACACCAGCTACCCCAGCCTCTCTCCCACCTCTCTGCAGTGGGAAAGCAGCCCACTTGCCATTGTCGCCAGGTCATATAACAAGAGTGATATTTTTTAAAACTATGCAGCTTAATCTTGGAAAGATCTAAGGCTACCAATGTAGAGCTTGGTGAATCAGAGTAAAACCGTATAAATTCTATTTTTTGGCGTGTCCACAGTCTGCCTAATTATTCCCTCCCAGTGTTCCTGAAACAGCACCTATCAGTTTAGCCCCTCACACTCCTCTGTTTGCAGACTTCCCACTTAGGAGTGAGGCCTGTCAACAATATAACCGATGAGGTAAGAGCAGATGAAACCAAAGCTCTTACATACAATTTCTTTCTTGGCTGTGAATAGACAAGGACAAATGGGCATAGGAGAAAAATCAGCAGCCAGAAGAAACCCAATAACTATAAACAAACAACAGTAACAACAATGACAAAAATGAACTGACCCGAGATAAAACAGAAAACTTACTTTATAGAAGAGGGGGCAAAAATCTACACCACTACAACAAAACTTCTCAATATATCCATAGATGTCCAGAAGGCATTATGACCACATAACAATTTTGGAATCTTTCAACATTTATTATTCAGAGAATATAAAAAATACTTAGGCATTGAAGATATCATCACCAAAATTAAAAATAAAATTAACATCCCATTTCTGATAATCAGGTGCAAATTGTCCAGCCCTGCTCTTCTATCTCCCTAATCTAACATCTCCCCAACCTTTCGTAGGCTTCTGGTTCATGGACCTCACCAAAATTTTTGTTGCCCTAATGTAATCACTCCTCTTATGCAATTGGATTCTATTGTGCTGTATCATCACTACCTTCGAACATAGTCTCAGTTCATTTTCCCTGTTTTACTCCGTTTTTACTCACATTGGGTAAAACTGAATCTTAGCCTCTTTTATTTTGCCTTCATTCAGGTAACCGACTATTGACCCAAATTCCTATTTTCTCCATTTAATGCACTCTCTACTTTAGGGAAAAAACTATTTTTCACAGCTATGTTCTCTGCAAGTCTCCAACAGTTTACACTCAGCCACCAACCTTACTATTTATTTTACTGAGGAACAGAAACAGAGGAGAATGTCTTCGTCTTTGCCCCCCAGATCTAGGAACCTCTGCTTATGAAGTTTCTGTCTCCACTCCTTCTGTTACAAGAATGGAATAACTTGTCCCTGGATAGGACCTCCCTTGTTTATGGATCTCACTCCTCCTTGCATATGGGAAGACTTTTCTCCTAAATTATCCTTTTTTTTACATCATCATTTTCTTTCTCTCCTAAATAGATCTCATCAGCATAGAAACATGTTTAATATATGTGTACTTTAAAAATGACTTTCTTGACAACACCTTCATCTTCAACCACTTCTTGATTTCTCTGCTCATTTTATGTCACTGGCTCACTTGACCTTCAGTAAATGTGGATCCCATTCCTTTGTCATGCCTCCAAGATCATAGCTGATGATACCTGATACTATAACTTCTCTTCTTTCTCTATAGTCTTCCCTTAAGTAGTGGCATCCAATTATTGATGACCCCAAATTCTTATCTCTAGCCACTACTTTTCTATGAATATTGAATGAGAGTTCTCTGATTACCTAAAACCTATATTTGATCATTAAAATGCATATCAAAGCAAATATAAACTAAACAGAAAGTGTGATCACATAATCTCTTGTTAGTCCCTGCAATTCCAGATTACCTACACCTTTGCCTGGTATGTGGTAGGTGTTAAAACATACTTCACTCATGGAGGGAATAAAGTGATAAACAACCAGGCTGGGAACCTCACTGTCGTCTCAGCAACATTGGAAAATAGAAGACATTGAAACAATGATTTAAAATGTGAGGGGAGGGATTTAGTATTGAAAATCGTGGCATGAAAACATGATTTCCTTCATCCCTAAACAAAAAATAATCCCAAAGGACCAAGGGAAGCAAAATTAAAGGCGCAAACTCCTTTTTGTTATTGTGATGTGTTCATTTAGGAGACAAATGGGTCAAAAAGAGAAAACAGTTACAACGGGTACACCAAAGTCATTGACACTGTAACTGTGTGTGGGTTTTTGCAAACAGTAAGAGTACCCATTATATAGATATTTTAGAAGGAGCCGGCAAATAACATTTTCCAAAGTTGAGGGACACATTTTGAGGTGCCAAATTCCAAAAATGAGAACACGATGCATACACTTCAGTCATTATTTTCCTTGCATTAAATTAGTTTCCAAGAATCTGAGGAGGCAGTATTAAGTACAAAATTCATAAGCAAAAAGCATATTGGTAGGAAGAGTCTATCTAGGCTGAACTGGAAAGAGGAAAAACTACTTTGTAAATGGTAAAAATTGTCACAGATGCATATTATCACTGGCTAATAAGTAATGGCATAAATCTCTGGGATTTCCAGCTATCTTGAAACTTTGAAAAGTAAGCAAAATACATGAAAATTTAGAATTTAAAGAATATTGAAGATAAAATGATCGTATAAGTTGGGCTCCCATTAGGAAACAGCATATTTAAAAGGTAATTGAAGAGTGTTTAGTGAAGGTACTATTTACAAATGTGCTGGCAGGTATAAGGAAAGCAACACAAGGTGGGAAAGCAGCAGGAAGTAGCAATAGTGGAAAGCCATTTGCCATGCCTAGGCCTCCGAAGACAAGGGAAGGGACAACTGCGGAAACCAGTGAGCTGCAGAAATGGGAGAAGGGCCAAAAGAGGAGCTGCAGCTTTAATCGGAGGAAAAAAGAAACTGTTAAACCACAGGTAAAAATTTAGGATGCAAAAAGGAGGAACAAATGCCATATGGGGTGGTTTGAAACTGTATGTGCCCCAAAAGACCATGTTCTTGAATCTAATGTGGGGGTGGACACATGGCAAACAGAATCTTTTGATGGTGCTACTTCAGTTTAGGTGTGGCCCACCTCATTCAGGATGGGTCTTAACCCTCTTACTGGAGTCCTTCATAAGAGAATGAAATTCAGAGAGAGAAAGCTGTGGAAGCAAGAAGGTAAAAGCAGCCAAACCCAGGAGAGAAGGGGGGTCCAGCAGACACCGCCATGTGCTTTGCCATGTGGCTCAGGGCCCAAAGATCTCGGCAGCCAGTCTTTGGGAAGAGAACATCACCTTGATGATGCCTGGATTTGGACATTCTCATGGCCTCAAAACTAAGCTTGTAAGCTAATCAATTCCCATAGGTAAAAGCCAACCCATTTTATGGTATCTTCTTTCAGCACCCTAGCAAGGTAAACACCTTGCTTCCCTATCCTATGGCCCCACTATTTATATATAGGGACAGGCTAAGGAGAGCCAGAATAATTATAATTGTAGTCCCCAAAAGAGGTGAGGAGAAAAAATAGTTGTTGAATAGAGCCAAAGGTAATGCTAAAGATAACAAAAAGATTCTTAGAATTAAAGATGATCTAACCCTATATAATCAAAGGGAACCATTTCCCTGGGCAAATTAACCCAGAATTATCAACAATAAACATATGCTAGTAAAGATACTGGAATGGAATTTGAAGATAAAATCAAGATCTTTTACTAGTCATGAAAAAAAATGTTAAGTTATAATGATGGTGAAAAACTGAGAATCAGATATTTCAAAAAAAATAAACAAGTATAGAAGAAAATAGAGGAAGGTAAATACAGAAAGATTCCATTTTCAGTCAAACTATGAATCAAGTATAAGAAAACTATCATAGATTTGAAGATGTAGAATCTCAGGGTATACTTAATATAGTTTCTTCTATAAGAAGGGAAACATTAAAAGGGAAAACTTCATATGTCATAAACTAACAAAAAGTGGGAGAAGATGAGGAAAAGTAAAAGGTAGTGAAAATACATTCATTTCCCCATTTTTAATAAGAGAAGGTAAAAAGATGCCACTTAAATCTGATTTATTAAATAAAAATTGTATAGTTATATTTAAAACTGGGATGTGGATACCAAAAGAAAAGAAAATAATTAAATTGAGAGGAGGTAGAAAGCCAATGGAGAAGAATGCTAACTGTGCTAATTTTGCTGTTTAAAAAACTAATGAATTGAGGTGTTACAGTCATTATAGTTAAGCACTAGAATAAAAATGCAAACCTTCAAATTATTAAAGAAAATATCCAAGCATAAACATAAAACAAAGAACATGGGCTATATAATGAAGCGCTTCTTAAAGATAAAACAAAAACAAAATGAAACAAAAAATGCATAAATCATAGCAAAGCATTCTGTCATAACATAAAATGTGCCTGTTAAAATATAGTAAATATGCTAAATATACTATTAAAAGATAAAATATTTCATTGAATTACTAAGAAAAGTTTCAACTGCATTTGTGCAGAAGAGATTCAGAATGATTGGATACAAAATAATGAGGTAAAGTATACCAGGTAAATGTAAGAAGCTAAGAAACCACGAGTCACAATCTTAATATTAGGCATGTATGAATCCGGGCCAAAACTCATTAAACAAGACTAATAGATCTTTATACACGAAAGAGTGTAATATTTAATGAAATTATAACAATTATAAATATTTATACACTCAACATATAAATGTAACACTCATAAAGCAAAGCTACATGAAATATAAGGAAAGATATTCAGAAACACATTTGTAGGAGGAAATTTTCATGCACTTTCTCAGGCCATGAATAGGTC
>PVKH010029982.1:0-12553 GCA_004027955.1 Chaetophractus vellerosus | reverse complement strand
ACCAAATAAACTCATTCTCTTTTTGAAACCCCAGTGTCTCAGGAATTGGCTTTAAATATGCATTGGGAGTGGAAAAAACTGCTTTTGTCTGGTATCAATTTGGCAACCACAAAGGGACTAAGGACAAGGGGTCCCAGAAGGAGTCCAACTGCCCAAGTTTCTGGGGCCTTAGCGATAGAGTTTCCCAACTGGCCAGCAGATGGCACTCATCAGCAAATCCTACCATGGAGCTGACTCATTCAACCTACTCTTGCTGGTGATTCTGATCTGGCCAGAGCCAAGATTCAAAGCAGGCTCTGCTGGCCAAATTCACTGAAGAGAAACCACTCTGCACCCTCTGCCACATTCTCCCTCTTCCCAGAGACATGTGTTCCCCTCTCAGTTGGCTGCAGTGAGCCATGGGTTTTGTCCAAGTTGTGTGCCTTGATGGTAGGGGCTGGATGCCATTCCCAGCCACCGCAGGGGTTTGGTAACTCACAGTTGTCATTTCAGGTTCTTCATCTCTCTGTCCCTTACCCTCCTGGGGGTTATCCAGCACTGTCCTGGTCTGCTGACCCCCAAAGCAGGTCCCTCAGACAGCTTTTTACCCTTTCTCCGTTGTTTTTGTGAGAGTTGAGCCCTGCCTGCCTACTCTGATGCCATCATACCGGAAGCTCTCACAGCTCTAATAAACTGGAAACAATCAGAACACGAATACCACAAAAAGGTAAGACCCCTTGGTCCAACCTCCAGCCTTCCAGGAACAGGAGAAAATTTTAAACTAAGAACCAATCAATGTGCATATTGCAGAGAAGAAGGACACTGGAAAAGGTATTGTCCTAGTTGCCCCCAGGAAAAACCCCAAGAACAGCTAGGAGGGAACCTGGAATGAAAGGGCTCAGGGGGAGGGGTGCTTTACTGCTGAATTAAAACCAAATATTTGAAGCACAGATTCCTAAATGTAGCCTCCTGGCTAACATCTGTTAACCAAATAATACCCAGATAAGTTTTGCTCCAATTTTTATATATTAAAAAGTGCTTCCAAGAACAAGCTTGCATATTATAGGCAACACTGATACATGAGGAGATCTTAAAAGCTGTAAAAAACCCGAAGGCATGGAATGATGGAAAACCCAAAGACAGCCATACCAAAAGAGTGAGATTTATGAGTCAAATTGTGAGTTATGTTTCTGTTTGTGTCTGTCTATTTGCGTCTGTTTGTTCAATGTATATCTTCATACCCTTGGATGGTAATATTGAATTAACAAGTGAAAAATTTTCAAATTGCTAAAAATTAAATAAGCACATATATGTACATATGAATACTCCTGGAGCCCAAATTAGAAAAGCCAAACAGGATGAAAAGGTCATAGATAGCTAACTAAAGACACTATTTGAAGGAAAAACTAAAAAGGTAGTCCTGAATTCCTCCACCATCTTTCTATAGCCTATCCTACCCCCAGGGTCTTCTCCAAACCTTGACTAAATTCCATGACTCATTAAAATGGTTTAGGAAACTATGGGGGATGGGCTGGGTCTGGAAAGATGGGGGAGATGTGAGTTTAGCTTAGAATCCTGTCTACTAGACCTGGAAATAAAAAACGATAAGGTCAGAAAGGATATTACAGAATAAACCTTGTTTTGCATAGTTTGTCCTGTAATTCCCTAATTAAATTTTAACAGCCTTGAGATAAGAGTAATTGATAATCCAATGGCCAAATTTTAGTAAGTAAAGAAAAATTCCTTGAAAATTATGACAAGGTTTTTCTAAATTATAATATATTCTCCAGAGTCTGATAGTCAGTAAGTTTGTGAGGTTATTTATAACTTTAAGCTATTATGAAAACAAAGTTTTAACCTATGAAGGAAAAGAAAAAAAGAAAGCATTTCTTACATAAAATATCATTATTAATTTTATTCTACTTTGGTAAAATCTCCCCAGGTTTATACAGATAATAATAAGTTAACAATAAGTCTGTTAAATTTTAAGATAATAAAATTGTAAGATTTTAATTAAGGAAATCAATATTATTACAAACATCTCTTAAAAATAATTGTTTTGCTTAAAATGAATTGTCTAGTTTTTCACAGAACAGAATGAGGCATATAAGACAACACTTAAATGAATATAGAAAGAAGTAGAAAGGTTTTGAAAGCTTGTTTAAGGGAGAGTGTTTTGTCCTAAAATGAAAAGGCCGGTTTTCATAAAATCAGGGTGGAAATATGTAAGACAAGACTTGAATAGATATGGAAAGTTATAGAAGGGTTAGTGGAAGCAAATTTCACTTGTTGCTGCCATAATTGAATATGCCTATTTAAAGGTGAAATGTGTCTTAAAATAAAGTAACTTCATGTCAGGTACCACCTTAATCTACTATGATCTACGCCAACTAGGATTTGTTTGCCAAATAGTGTACTGAGGCAAAACCAGAGTTTGATTTTCTCTCTGGTAAAGTAACAGTTTCCTTAAATTGTTAATCTGTTTTAAGTGAAAACATATAAAAGTCCTTTTAAAATGAGCAATATATAAATAAAGAATCTGTGCCTTAACAGGGTGGCTTCATATACTTCATGTTGGCCTTACCATATCCTTAATGATGAAAAAAAACACAAAGCCACTGCCATTTTGGATGTCAAGTCTGATTAATTTATTTGTTACTGTGATAAATAGAGGCCTGTTTAAATATAATGCTCAGACCCGACAACTTTTAAGATTCTAATAAAACCCTTAAGGAGATCTTTAATTGCAAACTGTTAAAAAAGAATTTGTACTTTTACCTTGTTAAAAGTGAGGTGCTAGAATATACATGTTTATGAAATTAACGTTATCAATATATTTATATTTTAATTCACAATGGAAAAATACATTGCAAAACTGTAAACTCATAGTACTTGTGTTAACTGTGGAAAAGTATAGTGAAATGTTATTTTGCACATTTTATTCTGATCAGAATTTTTATCAAGGTGTTAAATTTCCTTTTTTAAAAATAAAAACTGGTTTGTTATTTAAAAAATAAAAATTCCCACAAAGAAGAGCCCAAGGCCAGATGTCTTCACAGATGTATTTTACCAAACATTGCAAGAGTTAACACCGATCGTGCTCAAACTCTTCCAAAAACTGAAGAAGGAACCCTCCATAACTCATTCTATGAGGCCGCCATCAGCCTCATAACAGTGCCAGATAAAGATATCACAAGAAATGAAAATTACACACCAATATCTCTTATGATTATAGATGCAAAAATCCTCAACAAAATACTACAAAACTGAATCCAACAGCACATCTGCCTTAGTTTGCCAAAGGGCTGCCAATGCAAAGTACCGGAAATGCGTTGCCTTTTATAATGGGAAATTTATTAGAGTAAAAGCTTACAGTTACGAGGCTGTGATATGTCCAAACAAGGCATTAGGCATCAGCAGAGATGCTTTCTCACCAAAGGTCATCTGCTGGCAGATCCTGTAGTCCTACCATGTGGTGAGGCACGATGGTGGGTCTGCCAGCCTTGCTCTACTTTCTCCTGGAGCTCAGCTGTGAACAATCAGACATCCCTCCCTGGGCCTTTGAGCCTCTTCTCCTTGAGCCTCTCAGGGTTTCTCTGTCTTTCTGCAGCTGTAGGCAAACCAGGAATCCTTTCTCACGTAGTCAGGTCAAAATGGCAGAGCTCCCTTTTCCTGTGTCTCTCTCTCTCTCTGTCTCCATTTGTATATGTCTCAGCAAGAGGGCAGAGATTCAACCTGAGTCATGCCTCACTGACGCAGTCCAATCGAAAGGATTTCACACCCACAGGAATGGGTAAGTACAAAAATATGTATTTTTTTCTTTTTGGGATTCATAAAAGAACTTCAAACTGTCACAACATCAAAAGAAGTATACATCATGATCAAGTAGAATTTATCCCAAGTATGTAAGGATGGTTCAGCATAAGAAACTCAACTTATGCAATATACCACATTAATAGAACGAAGGCAAAAAGAAACACATGAAGACCTCGCTTGACACAGAAAAAAAGGCATTTGACAAAATCCAGGACCCCTTCTTGATAAAATCACTTAGAAAACTATAAACAAAAAAAAAACCAAGTTTTTGAACATGATAAAGGGTATAAATGAAAAATCCACAGCTGACATCATGCTCAATGGTAAAGGACTGAAAGTTTTCCCTCTAAGATTGGGAACAAGACCAGGATGCCACTGTCACCATCATTAGTCAATATTGTACTGGATGTTCTAGCCAGAGCAGTTAGGCAACAGAAATACATAAAAGGAATCGAAATTGAAAGGGAATTATGACTTTCTCTATTTGCAGATGACAAAATCCTATATACAGAAAATTCTGAAAATTACCCAATAAAGTTACTGGAACAAACTAATTCAGGGTACAAAGCCAACACACAAAAATCAGTAGTGCTTCTATACACTAGTAATGAATAATCTGAAGAATAAAGAAAAGTCCATTTACAATAGCAACTAAAATGATCAAATACTGAGGAATAAATCTAACCAAAGATGTAAAAGGACTTGTACAGAGAAAACTATAAAACACTGCTAAAATTAATCAAAGAAGACCTAAATAAGTGGAAGGACACTTCATGTTCATGGATTGGAAAACTATTATTAAGATGTCAACTCTACCCAAAGTGATATACAGATTCAAAACAACCCCAATCAAAATTCTAAGAGCCTTCTTTGCAGAAATGAAAAAGCCAATCATAAAATTTATATGGAAAGGTAAGGGGCTCCAAATAGCCAAAGTCATCTTGAAAAAGAATGAAGTTGGAGGGCTCACACTTCCCAATCTTAAAACTAATTACAAAGCCGTAGTAATTAAATACAGTACTGGCAAAGGGTAGACATATAAACTGATGGAATTTAGTTGACAGCTTAGAAATCAATCCTTATGTTTATGGCCAATTGATTTTTGACATGGTATGCCAAGTCCACTCAATTGGGAAAGAATAGTCTCTTCAACAAATGGTGTTGGGAAAACTGGATGTTGCTTTGCAAAAGAATGATGGTGGATCCTTATCTCATACCATATACAAAAATCAACTGAAACTGGACCCAAGACCTAATTACAAGAGTCAGAACGGTAAAACTCCTAAAAGAAAACATAGGGAAGCATCTTCAGGGCCTGGAGTTAGGCAATGGTTTCTTAGACTTTACACCCAAAGCATGAGCAACAAAAGAAAAAATAGATGAATGCGGCCTCATCAAAATTAAAAGGTTTTGTGTATCAAAGGCCTTTATCATGAAAAGTAAAATGACAATAGGAGAAAATATTTGGGAACCACATATCTGATAAAAATTTACTACCCAGAATATATAAAGAATCCTACAAGTAAACAATAAAAAGACAAATAACCCAAGTAAAATATGGACAAAAGACCTGAACACACATTTATTCAAAGAAGATATACAAATGGCCAAAAAGCACATGAAAAGATACTCAGCATCATTATCTATTAAGGAAACGCAAATCAAAACCACAATGAGATAGAATTTCATATCCACTAGCATGGCTAATATTTTTTTTTAATGGAAAATTATAATTGTTGGAGAGGATGTGGAGAAATGGGAATACACATTCATTGTTTTGGGGAATGTAAAATGGTGTAGCTGCTATGGAAGACAGTTTGGTAGCTTCTCAGAAAATTAAGTATAGAATTTCTATATGACCAGCAATCCCACTTCTAGGTATGTACACCAAAGATTTGAAAGCAGGGACTGGAACAAATATTTGCACAATGATGTTTGTGGCAGCATTATTTTATTCACAATTGCCAAAACATGGACGCAACCCAAGTGTCCGTGAATAAATGAATGGATAAACAAGATGTGGTAAATACATACAATGGAATAAGTATTATTCAGCCATAAAAATGAAGTTTTGATACATTTTTTACAATATGGATGACCCTTGAAGACATCATGTTGAGTGAAATAAGCTAGACACAAAGGACAAATATTGTAGAATCTCATAGATATGAAATAATTAGAATAAGCAAATTTATAGTCAGAAACTATAATATAGGCTATCAGGGGCCAGGGTGGGGGTAGGGAATGGGGAGTTGATGCTTAAATTGTACAGAGTTTCTATTTGAGTTCACGGAAAAGTTTTGGTATGGATGGTGGTAATGGTAGCACATCATTGTGATCATAATTAACAGCGCTGAATTATATATTTGAATATATATAAAAGGGGAAATTTTAGGTTGTATATATATTACTAGAATAAAAATTAAAAACAGAGAAAAGTTAGGTCTCTACAAGATAAATAGTGAACTCTAATTGGTTTATAGTTAATATAGTTATATACTGGAACTATATAAATGTTCTTTCATCAATTGTAACAAATGCACCACACTAACACAAGGTGTAAATACAGGGCGGTATATGGGAACTCTGTATTTTATGCATGCTTTTTCTGTAAACCTACAAGTTCTCTAATAAAAGAGTCAATTAATGCAATCCTTCACAACAGACTAATATGATATGATCATATCAATACATGCAGAATAGCATTTTACAAAATACAACGCCGATTCATAATAAAAACTCTCAGCAAAGTAGGAACAGAGAGGAAATTTCTCAACTTGATAAGAATAAGAACAAAAGAGTCCTACACCTAACATTCGTATTTAATGGAGAGAAACTCAAAGTTTTCCCCTAATAGCAGGAACAAGACAAGGTTGATCCCTCTCACCATTCCTATTCAACAGGTACTGGAAGTCTGAGGCAATGCTATAAGACAAGAAAAGTAAATAAAAAATGAAAAGATTGGAAAGGAAGAAATAAAACTGACTTTGTTCACAAATGAATAACTGTTTAAGTAGAAGATCCCAAAGAATCAACAACAACAACAAAAAAACCTCCTGGAACTAGTAAGTGATTGTAACAAGGTTGTAAGATACAAGGTTAATATTACAAAAGCCAGTTGCTTTCCTATATACCAGCAATGAACAATTGGAATTTGAAATTAAAAACACAACACCATTTACATTAGCACCAAAAAAAAAAAAAGAAATACTTAAGTACAAATCTAACAAAATATGTATAAGATCTGTATGAGGAAATTACAAAAGTCTGATAAAAGAAATCAAAGAAGATCTAAATAAATGGAAAGATATTCCATGTTCATAGAAAGGAAGACACAATATTGTTAAGATATCAGTTCTTCCCAACATTATCTATGAATTCAACACAATCCCAATCAAAATACCAGAAAGTTATTTTATGGATATTGTATTAGTCAGCCAAAGGGGTGCTGATGCAAAATACCAGAAATCAGTTGGTTTTTTATAAAGGGTATTTATTTCAGGGTAGTTACCAGGACATAAAGCATAAGTTAGTTCCCTCACATCTATTGCCACGTGTTGGGGCAAGATGACTGCCGACATCTGCCAAGAGTTCAGGCTTCTTGGGTTCCTCTCTTCCCAGGGCTGTTTCTCTCCAGGCTCAGTTACTGTGCTCTCTCCACAAGGCCAGCTGTAGATATCAGGCAAATGGCTCTGTCTCTCTCCCCAGGCTTCTGCTGTGTCTAAGGAGCCATCTCTATTCCTCTGTGTTCTTTTCCTGTGTGTTCACTTCCCAGGCTACACCTAAAATTCCCAACTCTGTCCTTTGCCATGCCTTTTCTCTGTGAGTCCCCACCCACCAAGGGGCAGGGACTCAACGCCCTACTGACATGGCCCATCCAAAGTCCTAATCATAATTTAACCAATTAAAAGTGATACCGCTGACAGACCAGTTTACAAACATATTCCAATAACTATTTTTGGAATTCATAAACAATGCTGAAATGCTACAGATATCAACAACCTGATTCTAAAGTTTATATGGCAAGGCAAAAGCCCCAGCATATCCAGCATAATATTAAAGAAGAACAAAGTCAGAGGAGTAACACTACTCAACTTCAGGATTTAATATAAGGCTACAGTAATCAAGATAGTGTGGTATTGGTGAAAGAACAGACGAATTGATCAACAGAATAGAATAAAAGGCCCCCAAACAGACCCACACAAGTAACGTCAATTTATATTTGACAAGGGAGCAAAGGCAATTCAATGAAGAAAGGATTGTCTTTTCAACAAATCATTCTAGAATAACTGGACAAACACATATAAAAATACGAATTTAGACAATGACCTAACAACTTTCGCAAAACAACTCTAAATGGATCAGTGCAAAAAAACTATACAATCCTATAAGATTACATGGCAGTGATCTAGGTAATCTTGGGCTTGGCAGTGAGTTTTTAGATACATCCCCAAAAGCACAATCCATGATAGAAAAACATCGATGTTGGATTCCATTAAAATAAAAAACTTCTGCTCTGCCAAAGACACTACTAAGGGAATGAAAATTCATAGACTAAGAACAAATATTTGCAAAATACATATCTGATAAAGGACTTATATCCAAAATATACAAAGAACTTTTAAAACTCAACAATAAGAAAACAACCTGGTTAAAAAGTGAGCAAAAGTTCTGAATAGACATCTCACCAAAGAAGATACATAGATGGCAAATAGGAATATGAAAAGATGCTCAGTATCACGTAATTAGGGAATTACAAATTAAAACGACCATGAGATACCACTACACACTAATCAGAGTGGCTAAAATCCAAAACACTGACACCACCAAATGCTTGCAAGGATGTGAAGCAGGAAGAACTCTCATCTATTGTTTCTGGAAATAAAATGGTACAGCATTTTGGAAGACAGTCTGGCAATTTCTTACAAAGCTAAATACAGTCTTACCATAGGATCCAACAATCGTGTTCCTTGATATTTACCCAAATGAGTTGAAAACCTATGGCCACACAAAAACCCGCATGTGAATGTTCATAGCAGCTTTATTCAGAATTGTCAAAACTTGGAAGCAACCAAGATGCCTTCAACAAGTGAATGGATAAACAAACTGGTACATCCATATAATGGAATATAAATTCAATGATAAAAAGTAAACCAGATTATCAAGCCATGAAAAGACATGCTAAGTAAAAGAAGCCAGTCTGAAAAGGCTACATACTATATGATTCCAACTATATGACACTATGGAGAAAACAAAATTAAAGAGACAGTAAAAACACTGCCAGGAGTTGGTGGGATGAGGGGAGGAAGGGATGAGCAGGTGGAGCACAGGCCATTTTTAGGGCAGAGATGCTGAAATGGTGGAAACATGACATCCACATCTGTCAAAACCCATAGAACTGTACAACACAATGAGTGAACCCTAAAGTAAACTATGGACTTTAGCTAAGAAGTATCAATATTTGTTCATTAATTATAACAATCCAATCAAAATGATGATATGATATAGTTTACCACGGTAAAATGAGATGTTAATATTAGAAGAAACTGTGGGGGGGGGTATGGGAACTCTGTACTTTCTGCTCAGTTTTTCTGTAAACCTAAAATTGCTCAAAAAATAAAGTCTATTAATCTTTTTAAAAAAAGGATACAAGATAGACTTGGCATAACTTGTTCCTAGTGAACCCTATGTAACTTCTGGAAAATGCTGCTTTATTTCCTAAACCCTAACAATCTAGCTAATAATCTAATCTAATCTGGCCTCACATATAAACCATGATCCATTTTAATCGTGATTCTGGGGATTTTTTCCAACTCCATTTTTTTTTTAGGATACACTGATTACATAAATATTACTCAAAAATTTTAGGGGTACCCATATGCCACACCTCCCACACCTCCCACATATACATCCTTTATCAGTGTGGCACATCACCTGCAATAAATATACACATTTTGGGGCTTTGCCAATACACTTTGTGACAGACCCAGGACAGCCTTTGTTTAGGACACAGCATGGGAACCTCTGGGAGACGGTGGGTGGCTGGTTTGAGAACATGTCAGAGCTCGAGGGAGGGATGGGCTGATGTCTGGGAGCTCCTGTGAATCCATCTTCATGCCTTTACCTCCCGAATTTCTTCTCCCTCCTCCAGTCTCTCTCCTTATCCTTCCTTGGTCTTTGTTCATCAGCTCCTAAGCCAGGGTTTACCAGGAGGAACCCGGGGTAAGAGCAGGCCTGGCATACAGCTGCTTATGGCTGTGACTGCTCTTATCCCTGACTGGTCAGTGCCCACGCCATGCCCGTTAAATATTTTTAACCTCCCCTCTTAGTAGAGGGAGCACAAGGAAGAAAAGGACACAGATCTTCCGTGCAGGAAGTATCCTCCCCACGGAGCGAGGCCCGAGGACCCAGGGGAGCTTTGCATATTTGCCTTTTAAGGGGCTCCCTGTTTGACAGCTCCAAGTATGTTTATGCTCTTGAAGACACACCCTCCCCCAACAACTCCTCAAGTCCGTTCCTGCCTGCCTTTCTTTGGGCCCCATCTGAACCTCCAGGACTAAAACCACAGGCTCTCAGCAGGAAGGAGCTTCAAACGTCATGCAGCCTCATGCTAGAGCTCAGAAAATTGTGGACCCCAGATGGGAAATGTCTCATCCGAGGTCACGCAATGAGGGACAGAGCTGGGACTAAAACCCAAGGCTCTGGCATCCAGGATGTGGTCTAGTCACATCCCCACCAAAGCCCGTCACCCCATGTCAATGGGTGCGTCTCCCTATCTTGCCTCAAGCCCCCCAATAACCTCCCTCTGCTAAAAGACCAATCTCTACAGCTTTGTTTAGAACTAGCTCTAGTCTCGAAGGTTCCCTCTAGACCCGGAGAGGCTTACAGAGATCCCAAAGGCTGCCACTTCCCCATCTGTAGTAAAATGCCTGAAGCCGATCAGGTACTCACAAATGAAGGCCAACTCTGCGATTGTTGCGATAGCAGACAGCGAGTGCAAAACAAGGGAGGGGATAAGCAAATAAAATAAATCTTTAAAAAAAAAAAAGGTCACCCAGGTATTATAATGATATCCTCTATTGCTTTAAATGCATATTGAGTTTAAAACTGAGTGAACTTTTGTTGCCTTTTCATTATTAATAGAATTTAATGACATAAGAAGTTTTAAAAACATCCCTTTAGAAAGAAGAGTAATGGAGTTTCCCACCTTGGAGGGGAATTGGGGAGCAATATGGAAAAACAGAAAACAAAGACAGAGACCTAGTGGACACACACACACACACACACACACACACACACCCTATCTCTCCCTGAATAACCTCCCCAAGGCTAACAGTTCCATGCCCTACACATTCTGTCTCCTTGCTCCCTTCAGCACTCTCCCTTCTTCTTCCTTTAGGCACAAGGTCTCCTCAGAACTGTCGGTCCCTAAACACACACCAACAGGACTAAGACATCAAATCTTCAGGTCACAATATTTGGTCAACATCTCCTGGGAGGACTGCAAGGCCCCCTTCCTCAAAGGGGTCTCCTCCTGCCCTGTAGCTCCTGCCAGATTTTATCTCCTTATTGCCAGAGACCTCCCGATGGTAGAGAAAAAACACAGCCTGAATTCAGGAGATGGGGGCTGGTCCCAGCTCTGTCCCTAGCCAGCCATGGGTCAGGGCACTGCCGAGTTAGTCCCTCTGAACCTTAGCTTCTTCTCTGTGAAATGGCAGGCTTCAGCTACAGACCTCCTGGCCTACCACACTGCCTGGCTCAATCCCATTCCCTGAGATTTCCCCAGGGACCCCCTTCAGCCTGTACTGACCATGGCTCCCACATTCCAACCCCAAGTCAGGAAGTACTTCCTATTTTTTTTTTTTATTTCATTCCTCCCATTTGGTCTGTAAAAATGAAAATCCTAACTCTGAGCCCCAAACCTGACCCCTAACCTCTCCACACAACAGCTTTTGCATTAATTAGGACTCCAAAAAAAAAGACCCATATCATCAGTGTCTATTCCCAAGCCTTAAGGAAATGTAGAATAATATTAATATGTGAGACTTTGCTATGTACCAGACACTGGGCTTTACCTATATTTTATTCCCACAACAATTCTCTGAAACAGGTGGCTTCACTTTAGAGAAATAAACAAAAAACAAAACAACACTAGAAACTATGGTTCAGAGAGGTTAAGTAACTTGTCTAAGGTCACACAGCTACTTTGGACCATAGCTGGGATTCAAACCCAGGACTATCTGACTCTGAAGCTATGAACCACTAGGCCACAGAGCACTTTTCTCAGGATTGTCCTAAGCCGAGACTGCTCAGAGTTTTCTCAAGTTCTCTGCAGATTCATATTCAATAATTCACGATTCAGCATTGCCTGTGAGCTGGGCCAGGTGTTTTCACAGCTCTGATATCACCTTTCAGACTCTTAATCACTTTATGAAGTGGTGGTTAATAATATCACTCTTTTCAGATGATGACACTGAGACTTCAGGAGCTGTTCCATGGCTTGATGCATGGCACCCAGCTATAAGAGACAGGGTTGGGTTCACAACTAAGTACCCTGACTCCAAATCCAGTGCTCTTGCCACAAAACCAAAGCTGATTCACAGGCCCCTTCTTCAGCTGTTGTGGCCAGTGCCATGGCTTTGGTGCCCTTTCCTGCTCCCTTTCCCATCTCCATCCTCTGGGGTAACAGGGCAGGAACATGCTATTGTCTGCCTCTCTTTGGTCACTTCCAAAATGCCTACTAGGAGTCAGCCCTGTG
>PVKH010029981.1:0-12568 GCA_004027955.1 Chaetophractus vellerosus | reverse complement strand
TTTTGATATGTTGTGTTCTCATTTTCATTCATTTCAAGATATTTGCTGAATTCTCTTGCAATTTTTCTTTGACTCACTGATTACTTAAGAGTGTGTGTAATCTCCATATGTTTATGAATTTCCCCCTTTTCCATTTATTATTGATTTTCAGCTTCATTCCATTATGATCTGTTTTGGTCAGCCACAGGTGTGCCTTTTGAAATACACCAACAATTGGTCTGTCTTTATAAAGGGTATTTATTTGGGGTAGACGCATACAGTTACCAGGCCGCAAAGCATAAGTTTCTTCTCATACCAAAGTCCACGTGTTGGGACAAGATGGCTGCCGACATCTGCAAGGGCTCAGGCCTTTGGGTTCCTCTCCTGTCGGGGCTGCATTTCTCTCCGGGCTTAGCACCTGCTTCTTCCACAAGTTCAGCTGCAGACCATGAGATTCTCTACGCTTGCGTCTCTCCTCAAGTCCAGCTGTATACTATCGGGCAAATGGCTCACTCGAACATCAGAACTTCTCAAATCTGCTTCTCTCCCCTTCTGCTGCCTTTTGTCTAGTCTTTTATACCTGAGACCACACCCACCGAGGGGTGGGGCTCAACATCCCACTGATGTGGCAGTCAACGCCCTAATCATAACTCAATCATGCCCAGATGAACAGATTAGTTTACGAGAATAATCCAATTTATATTTTTGGAATTCATAATTACATAAAACTGCCAATCCATTACATGATCAGAGAAAGTGTTTTGTATAATTTCAATCATTTTAAATATATTGAGTCTTGTGTTGTGACCCAGAATATGGTCTATCCTGGAGAACAATTCGTATGCAACTGAAAAGAATGTTTATCCTGATTGGAGAGTTCAAGCCCTTAATATCCAAACTTATTACTGTAAAGTCATTACTTATTTCATCTATTTTGTCCTTTGGCTTTCTGTTGTCATATCTTACTACTGTCTGTCATTTTACCCTTTAATTTACCCTACTTAATAATCTTCATTTCAATACTCTTCTCCAACTCTTGGTTTTTCTTTTCAGGCTGCAACACTCCCTTTAGTAACTCATGTAATTCTGGTATTTGGTAACATATTCTATCAGTTTTTGTTAGTCTATGAAGACTTTGATCTCACCTTTGTTTTTGAAGGACAGTTTTACTGGATGCAGAATTATTGGCTGGCAGTATTTCTCTTTCAGTACTTTATTTTATTTTTTATCTTTTATTTTATTTTTTAAATATATTTTTTAAATTATTATGATACTTAGATTACATAAATGTTACATAAAAAAATAGAAATTCCCATATGCTCCACTCCCCATACCTCCCACATTTTCCCACATAAGCAACATCCTTCATTACTGTGTACATTTTTTGCAATTGATAAGCACATTTTGGGACATTGCCACTGAGCATGGGTTATAGTTTACATTGTAGTTTACACTCTTTCCCATACAATTCTGTAGGCTATGAGAAGATATATAATGGCCTATATCTGCCATTGCAATGACATTCGGAACAATTCCCAAGCCCACAAAATGTCTCTGTGTTATACTTGTTTTTTCCTCTCCTAGCCCCAAGAGCCTCCAGTAGTCACTGCCTCCACATCAATTTTGCAATTACTTCCATTGCTAGAATCACAATTAGTCTATACTAGAATGCCAGTAAGTCCACTCTAGTCCATAATTCCTTCCCCAAACCTGAGGATTCTGGGATAGTGATGACCACTCCACCTCTAATTGAGGGGAGTTTTGATCTCATACAACCGATGGAAGACACTCTCCTGTTTGCAGTTGTAGACTCTCTGGTCTTCTTGGTATAATGGTTGTCTATCCTCACCTCTTTGTTGGTTGTCCTAGGTGAGTCCAATGAACTGGGGAGTGGTGTTGTAACTCCACTGAGGTTTAGGGCCCAGGTGTCATGTGGACATCCCAAAGATTTGTCTCTTGGATGAACACCTACAAACTCCAGCACCAATTAAAGTTCAAGTAGAAGGGACAGATGAGCCATGTGAAGGGAAGCCATAACTGAGTCCAACTCTGTCACACTCAGGGGCACAAACTCCAAAGTAGGACACACTGGCAAGGTACCAAATTCTGGAGCTATCTGCTCTAACCATAGGACCTTGGTATCACCAAAGCCCTCAGGAGCCCCACCATTTTGAGTCGTATCTACTTTGACAGTCTATGAGATCCTGCTGAAATGTGTGTAAGTGTTACCTCTGGGATGATCTCCAGACTCACTTTGGGGTAACTCTTAGGCACCCTACAACACTAGGCCAAGTTTCAATTTCAAGAGCAAAGACTCATAAGCATAGTCATCAATATCAAGGTCCCATCAATGAACCATCCTACTTCACTAGTCATTGCCCCTGTACTTGGGGGATTGTTGCTGTTACATTAGAGAATGTGGCAGAGCTCTATAGGATGGGAATTCAATATTCTTTCAGTTATGTGTGAATCTCCAATCACTGTGACAATATCCTATAAACATTTGAACACATTTATATACCTTATATGTATGCCCAGGTGAACTTCCTCCCATGTATCCCCCATCACTGACACCCCACACCAATGATCCTCTCCTGTCCCAGTTTTTAACTCTTCTGTGATCCAAAGTTTCTTCAAAAATGAAGCCAATAAAATAGTTAAATGTAAGTTAATAGGAAAACGAAATAATAATGATAGTTTTAAATATAAGAAAAAATACATAAAGATTTTTTAAAAACTTAAATTAAAATAAAACAAAATTGGGATATTAAAAGATAATGGAAAATATTTTTAAAATTTTTTGACATTTTTCCTTTCATCACTGTAATATCTGTTGTCCTGTTTGCACAGGGACATTTTCTTCCATTTATTCCCCAGTGTTTTACTTTTCTTCATTTTGTTTTTAAAGAAATTTTAGGTCACAGTAAGGTCACATACAGAATACAGGGACTCCCATATGCCAAACATCCTCCCCGTTGTCCCCTTTCCCATATTAATCCCTTTTTATATGTGGATGGTGCATTTGTTACAACTGATATACAAATAGTGAAACATAGCTACTAACCATTGTCCATGGTTTATGTAATCGTTTACATTTTAAATGGTACACTTTTATACATATTGATGACATTTAACATAGCCTGTGTCCACCATTGCAAGATCATGTAGAACATTTCCATTGCCCACTAAATACCCCCTGTTCCATCTATTCTACTTCTTCCTCCCTCCCCCTCCCCTTGGGCCCACAGCAACTACCAGGCTTCACTCCTTAGATGACAAGATTCACAGTCACTTGACACTCTGGCTTGTCCCCCCCTATTAGGAACTGCCCATGCTCTCGAGAGACTCTTGACCCTCTTTCTGAGAACATATCGGTCTTCCCCAGGATGGGAGTCCAACACTTTCCTGCTGATTATGTGAGTCTCCACCCACTGATAGTACACATTATATCATAATGATCTCTTGCACACTCCCTAAAAGCCTGTCTCAAGTGTGCCCTTTCCTGAATGCCCCCTCGCCATCCAACACTCTAAACCAGTAACACTTTCTTGTCTTATTGCCATAAGAGCTTTCCCATCTTTGTACTTTCAACCCCATACCTGCCAATCCCCAGTGTTCACCTGGTCCACCCTCAACCCTCCACCCAGTTCCATGGACCATACAACCCACCCTCCCCATTCTACCCCCTTGTCAAACCTGCAATGCCTAACCCAATAGTGTCTCTACATTCCCGTCGTATCTCTTCACTTCCCAACTACACACTTCCACGTTATCATAGAGTTCGCACATATGGGCATCGGCTTAAAACCTTCTCCCTTTCTATTTCCTGTAAACCTATCTTCCAGGCTCTAGCTCTCTGAGCCTGCTCAATTTGCTTAATTCATATCAGTGAGGTCATGTAGTATTTGTCCATCAGTGCCTGGATTGCTTCACTCAACATAAGTTCCTTAAGATTCATCCATGTTATTCCATGTGTTAGCACTGTATTCCTTATTACAGCTGTGTAATATTTCATTGTATGTATATAACATGTTTTGTTTATCCATTCATCTGTTAATGGGCATTTGAGTTGATTCCAACTTTGGCAAAGTGAATTAATGCCACTATGAACATTAGTGTGCATATATCTGTTCATGCCCTTGCTTTCAATTCTTCTGGGTCTATACCCAGCAGTGGAATTACTGGATCATATGGAAGTTCTATAATTAGTTTTTTGAGTAACCACAGAACTGTCTACCACAATGACTTGGCCTTTCTATATTCTAACCAGCAGTGGATGAGGGTTACTCTCCAGCCCTTGTAGTCCTGTTTTTTTAATAGCCACCAGTCTAATGGGTATAAGAGGGTATCTCATTGTAGTTTTGATTTGCATTTCCCTTATAGCTAGTGTTGTTGAGCATCTTTTAATGAGCTTTTTAGCCATTTGTATTTCTTCCTTGGAGAAGTGTCTTTTCATGTCATTTGCCCATTTTTAAAATGAGTTGTTTGGCTTTTTATTTTCAAAGTGCAGGATTTCTTTATATATGATGGATATTAGGCTCCTATCAGATATATGGTTACCAAAGACTTTCTCCCATTGGGTAGGCTGCTTTTTCAATTTCTTGACAACCTCCCTTGAGGTGCAAAAGTTTTTAATTTTGAGGAAATCCCATTTATCTATTTTTTTTTCTTTCACTGCCTGTGCTTTGGGTGTGAAGTTCATGAAACCATTTCTTATTACAAAGTCCTATAGATGCTTCCCTAACATATCTTCCAAAGTCTTTATGGTCTTGGTTCTTATATTTAGGTCTTTGATCTATCTTGAGTTGATTTTTGTTAAGGTGTGACATAGTGTTCCTCTCTCATTCTTTTCGATATGGATATCCAGTTCTCCAAGTACCATTTGTTGAAGATGCCATTCTCTCCCAGTTGAATGCACTTGGTGGATATCAGATGACTGTATATGTAAAGATCTATATCAGAACTCTCAATTTGTTCCATTTGTCAGTATGTCTATCTTTGTGCCGATACCATGCAGTTTTGACCACTGTAGCTTTTTAATATTTTTTAAAGTCAGGTAGTGTGATTCCTCTGACTTCATTTTTCTTTTTCTTTGGCTATTTGGGGCCTCTTGGCCTTCCAAATAAATTTCATGGTTAGTTTTTCCAATTGTTTATTTTGAATCTTCTGTTAAAAGGCAGGATTGAGGAGTTCTTTAAGGATTAAAGATACAAAATAAGTTCTAGCAATTCCCAATCATTTATGAAAAATACATATTCAGATGAGTTACTGTGTTCAGGAAGCCAACTACACAAATGAGAGTTCTCCATATTAATTCCAATTAGTATGCGGGGTATGGTGTCAATGTTTATTAAAGGATAAGTAGTGAATTTTGTTCACATGAAACATATACACATATATACATATATATCTAACTCCAGAGTACCTCTATATATCAACAGATGTATATATTAATCTCATCTCAAGAATAACTGAAGCAAGTTTTAATTTGACCAACAAAAGGGTTTTTTTTTTTTAAATGGGATAATGGAATAGTAAACATGACTAATAAAAAGCAGAACAACTTAATCTATTCAATCATTGTTTCTTAGACTATTCCATACACAGGGTTGATTGCTCCCACTACCCCGGTCTTGTTATACTACTTAGTGTGTTAAAAATGTCAATATTTTCAAGGAGATTGAAAGACAAACAGGGAACTAGGAGGAAACAAGCAAACAGAGAAAACAACAACAAAACTGGCCCCTGAAGTGACCATAAAGTAACATTGAAACCAAAAGGACCTAGATATAGCTATAACCCTGAACAAATAATGTATATCAGATAGTTTAATTGTGCCACGAAATATCAATGGACATTTCAAAGTCATTTAATATAACTAAAGAGACAATTATGAAAAATAGAACTATATAATTTTCACATATATTTGTGTTCATTAAACACCAGTCTAAGATTTTTAAAAAGATGCTTGAAAGCTAGTAATAAGTTTGTTAATGCTTTACAGAATAACAGGAATATTAAAGGCATGAGCAACAGCTTGTATCAGTTCATCCCCTTCTCCCTATTAAAAGCTTATTTTTAATCTGTTTATTGAATCACTGAATGACATTTCTCTAAACATTTCTCAAAATCATTCCATAAATTAAGGTGAAAAGAAATGAGAGAGCTTTACAATAAACAACAAGGGGATTTAGAAAGATATTTAACTCCTCAGAAAAAAATTTAAAAATACATATTTTAGACTTTGTATTTTATAGTAAGATGCTCTAAATATCACCTCATATTTAAATTGTTGTCTTTAAACTAAGTAATTTGCAATATATAAGCAGGGAATTAAGAGACTATTATGCTCATTCCTATACTTCAAAAGCAAAGGTGATTTAAGATTGTGCCTCATTTAAAAGAAAAAAATTAAAACAACCTTCTTCTTCCACCTTCTTTTTCATAAACTTTGCATATTAATTTGTTAAAGAATTTGTCAATAATTGTCATTTAAAATATCATATTACTTAATTAGACTTATGAAATGAGTATAAAACTTATATAGTTAAAAAATGTTACATCACTTAAAAATTTTCAGGCAACAAATATTATACACAAAGAGCAAATTAAGAACAAATTATTAAAGATAATAAAGCTATAATCAATTTTAATGATATTACTAATAAAAAATTTTTGGTAACAAAAAATGTGTCTCCCACCCACCTGTCAATTTAACTAGGTAGCTCATGTTAGACAACTAGGCAAAGGCTCTATAAGTCAGTTAATCTTGGTTCAAATTTTGTTTCTGTACATTCCGAATAGTATGACTGAGCAAATCATTAAACTTTTCTTTGTTGCAATTTTGAAACTTGAAAAGGGAGAGGGGTGTTTTACATTCCTACTTTGTAGGAGTTTTTGATCATCAAATTCAATGAGATAATATACTTCAAGGATCTAGCTAGCATTTGATATATCTCAATCTTGCTTCAGTTCTCTCCAGGGCTTTATTAAGTCTTCTCATTATTTGGGGGCTGGTAACAGTTTCCCACAAATTGATCATACCTGATGCTTAATCAACGTTTGTGTTTCCTTTATACTGCCAACACCTACATAAACAGTTCCATGAATACCCACACGGAAGTTAAATCATTTTGAGTTTGCTGCCTGTATTCTGCTAGATATTTAACAGATAATGTTTTCATTTATAAATTCTACTCTTGAGACAAACATATTTTTTGAAATATAAAATAATAAATCTTCTGAATCCTAATTTATCTACCTAATATGCTTTTATTTATTAATAGCATATTTTCCCCTAGGATATTTAACTTTTTATATGTAATCACAAAAAAATTGAATGTGAGCACAACATGTGTTTATGATCATAAATCCAATATTTTTATCATCAAATATGTATGGAAAATTCAAACAAAAATGTATCTTATGAATTTGTGTCTATAGCAAGTAAGATCAATATCCATTTTGTGAAAAGGTGATGCTTTAAGCAGTTATTCAAATAACATAATGTCAATGAGCTGTACCATACATTTACAAAGATATTGAATGATATAAAAAGACCATCATTATCCATATAAAAGTAAGTACAAATTATCCAACTGATATTAGTTTTGAAGAACAAATATATAGTAAGAGTTTTTGAAAGATACAAACTTAACAGTCATGTATTAAAGCTAATAGCATTTACCCTTTCACTGTGATGTCAAAGGGTATATAATCATTACCAACTCAAATCATGACTGACTATTTACAAAAATAAAGAATCAACAACAAGCCATAATTAATGAGTTATGATTACAACTTAAGTGGTAATCTTTTAATTTGTCAAATAAATTAATGGGTTATGGAGATAGAGAAAACTATAATAAATAAGTCAATCAATAGTGTCATTTAACTAGGACTACGGATATTCATCTTTTGACATTATAAAATTCATAATGTGTTTTGTATATAACTACAATGATTGGCAATTATGTTTTCCCTCTCATTTTTGCCTTTTAGTGCATATTGCTTTTAAATTAGAAAAATAATAGATGTTACTAAAACACATTTCATTATTCATTAAAAAAACAAATATTTCACAAGTTCTATAGTAAATGTTCTATAAATATGCCTTTAAAATTAGGTAATATTGATATGCTACTTAAGTGTCTTAAAGGTACTCTCCATTGAAATTTGTATTTGTTTTCCTAAAAATATATAAACTTAAGCTAGAGATATAATTACCTTGTTCTCTTCTAAACTAACTTTGAAGGATCAAGATAATATAAAAGGTAAAACTTGAATCCGACCCACCAAATTTGGGAATAATTTTATCCATAAAGCAAAACCTTGAGAATTGCTACTATCATGGAAATATGTCTTGGATTAGAAAAAAGTACAAGGAGTTGATTTGATAATTGTCTTCCTGATAAAATGAAACAAAAGGTGGAAATAAGTAGTTGAGAGGCTGCACCATTATGCTGATTACTTAATTCAAACAGATGAAAATTGAAATTGAGAGACTCTTGGAATCAGGAAGGAAGGATATTATAGGGTTCCTCCTACATTATTTGAGATCTTAGAAAACAATGCAAAGAGAATATGAATTCCAGTCAAGATGGAGCAGAAAGGACTAGGTTTACCTCCCCACTTGAAACAGTTAAAAATTAGGGGGCTAATATGAAAAAAAAATAATAATAAGGCTCTCGAGATGCTGAGCACTAGGAAATAAAAGCCAAAGAATGAAAGATTCTTCTACAATTTGCCTAATTTATTGCCTACAATTTGCCTGGTTTACTGACTGAAGAAAAATTTCCAGGACATGGTCAAGGAAGGGTAACCATGGTAGAGCCTGTCTATCACTTTTAGCTAGGAGTTCAAGGAAACAAAGACAGAATTTGTAGGGCAAATGAAAATGAAAAGAAGGAAGAGGGACATAAACAGGACTTCAGAGATGGAATGTGCCTCAAATGTGGACAATGCTGATCTAGAAACACATTACTTTAAAAAATATCACCCAGGTAAATTAAATATTCCTTAGCTGTCTAAAATTTGTGACAAATTTGTGTAAATCGCCTAAGTAATATTAAATTTGATTAGTAATCTGTAGACTCACCTTTGAATTCATGTGAAATGAGTGGAGAACATCTCACTCTCTATCTCTCTGTTTCTGTCTTTCTCTCTATATATATCAGATATTTACATACATATATATAGTATATATGATGTGTATCTTTGTGTACCATGTATATATTATATACTCACATATATGTGTATATAATAATTTATATGTAAATGAAAAATTTTTCCTGAAAATTTTATTTCTAGTCTTTAAGAAAAAGTCATGCCTTGCTATTTACTAAGCTAGTCAATTTGTTCTTGGACTCTTTCATCTTTCTATGGTCACCAAGCATATCACGCTATTCTCAAATAGTGCCAAATGTTGCCATTTCCCCCTTTATTTCCTTAGTAACAATTGGAGGGGAATTGTTGTGTATTGTTCCTTTTGTATTTTTCAGTAGACAGATTTTTGAATATGATTTTTTTAAATTCTGCTCTATCAGGGAGTCTTTATATAATTATATCCTCAATATGAAGTTGAAAATTTCACTTTATCCAGACCAAAGCTGTTTGCTCATATTTAGTGGGTGTGCAGATATTATAAATATGGTATCACAAACATCAGTACCTGCTTTGCTGCCCCACCCATAAAATGCATCCAACAGTACTAATGGCTGTCAGTTGAAAATACTACTACCATTACCCTAGGAAAAGAAAGTCCATTATTTTTATTATTTTTTTCAAACAAAATCCAAGTTGTCACCTGGGTGATTAGAGATTTCAAAATATGTGACCTTATAATGTAATGTTTCTCCATATCAACTCAAGTATTTGGTATGAAAGATTCTGGTGGTAAATACTGATGAGACCCAACCACCACAAACTGTAGGAGTGATCTCAAGAAAACTACTGTTGGGCTATTGTATCTCCTAATTGATAAAGCAGAAAAAACAGGAAGCTGACAATAAAATTAAAAATAACATTGGTGATAAATTACTAAAGGTATATCCTCTAATTCAGTAATAATAAACTGAAAAAAAATTGATAGACTAAAAACACAGCACATTCTGAGGCTGGAAGAGTAATATAATTTAGAAATCAAATTTAACTCTGTTGCAATTCACATCTATAATATATTAATTTGTTTACATGTATAAGAGAAACAAAATCACAAGAAATGTGAAATTACGTTATTTTTCACACCATTTTTTTACCATTTGACTAGGAATTTTGCAGCCAAATAATGCCAAACAAATCAAGGCCTCATCAAGGTGATGTTTACTTCCCAAAGAGGGTGGCATTCTGGGGCTGGCTGCCAAAGATCCATGGCCAGGTACACAGCTGCTAATTCTCATCTCTTCCTTCTCTTCTGAGTTCTGTTTCAGGTTTTTGCTTCTTGTGCCTTTCTCTCTCTCATGTTCAAATTCATTCTACTCATAAAGGACTCTAGTAATAGGGTTAAGGCCCATCCGACAGAAGTGGGCCACACCTTTGCAACTGAAGTAACTTCATCAAAAGTCCCCACTTACTTACAATCAGACCCACAGGCATGGATTAGATTTAAGAATATGATTTTCTAGGGTACATACAGCTTCAAACGATCACAAGTGCTTTGTCAAGGTGAATGGGTAATTTAATTTGATACTTATATTTGATAAGAATTTAAGATATTTAAAACTGTGGTGTCTAAATAGATGAGTTTGAATTAGCGATGTGAAGAGGAGAGTTAATGTATATGAGCAGCATGTGTAAAGTTCCAGAGTTGAAAGAAAAGGAAATTTGAACTATTGAAACAAGAAGGGGTTTTTACTTTTATGTACATTATAGTCAGTCAATTTAGGCCTATGTTTCCACAGAAACAATAAAAAAGTGAGATAAATTACAAAATACATATTTGAAGGCAACAGAGAAACAATTAGAACTTCATGAACAAAAATTTCAAATAGGAAAATAACTTGCAGAGGTGTAGTGTTTTGTTCTCTTGGAGGCCAGTTGTTGCTGTGCAGAAATTGAGGTTTGGGTATGTCCCACAAAGAGAGACTCTATTGGACATAAGAGAAACTGAGCATAATATTGGAAGTCATTTGGGGATAGCCTGGCATATGAGAAACACAAAGAGGACAAAACACCTGGGTAGCTTTCTCTACAGGACATTTATTGATTTCTGGGATTGCAGTGGAGGCAAGAGAGCTCAGTTATATACTTTGATGAGCCAAAATTTTTTTCTCAAATCTCCTCATTTAGGAGACATTACTGCTATACTGAATTCATCTGCTTCAAACCTATAACCGGTCTCTATCAAGATATTTGGCATATTTTAAAGATGCTGGATGGAAGATGGTGTTGTATAGGGATGTCAAAGACATATTCTCTAAACCCATGCAAGGTAATACTGAATTGTCCTCTGTCTTCAGACTCTCAATCTAAAATCCGTGTTATTTTACCCCGAGATTCTGCAAACTCTTAAGGATAGTTAAGGTATACAAAGCATATTTCTTCTCAATCACAGGCAAGAGACTAGACATTTGTAGCAAGTAAAAAGGGCTTATCTTACTTCCAAATCTATGAAAAGAAAACATTTTATGTTTCCCTAAAAATGCTTAACAGGCAGAAAATTTTCAAAGGCTGATAGAAGGTTTGATTTGCCTTCTGTGTTCCTGGAAAGATTTTTCAGATTCTTCTGACCCCAATAAATTTGTGTATCAGCTGTCAGAAAAAGCTGCCAAATTTTTGGTTAGAGAAGGAAAGCCACTAACATCCCAGTAGACCTAGAAACAGAGAAGCTTCATCTCCCAAAACAAGAATACATATATTTTTGTTTTGATAAACACATAAATTAGAAACTGTATTTCTAATTTCTATCACAGTTTTGCTCCAGTAACAGGTATACTAACAGCTTGATATTTGCAAATACTGATGCAACATAAAAAATGTTCACTTATAGTGAGTCAAAAATTTGGCAGAAGGAAGGTCAAATGGAATCCTTGTAAATGGAAATAATAAATATTGAAATATATTGAAAGAATAATAAGATGTGAAATCTAGTAAAATAATATTAGAACACTCACAAAATTTTAACTAAAGCATAAAAAGTCTTTCTGAAATTCGGACAAGCAATAAAAACACTTAAGATTTAAATATTTTGTTAATTAACTAAAAAAGAATAACTACCATGGTCCTAATGAAAATAAAAGTGCAAGAAATATTAGGTAATGTTTGAGGGAAAATATAAAACAGGGGAAAAAAGAAAAGAGGTTTGGGAGATAGATCAGACCTAAAATACAAATAATAAGAATTCCAGAGGGGAAAAAAAGTAGATGATACAAATAATTATTCAAGAACAATAGAACATCTCATCAAGTTAAAGAAAAACTTGAGTTGAAGATTTTATAAGTCTACAAAGCCTTAAGCAAAGTTAATGAAGACACACACCTCTACAGATATGTTAGTAAAAGTCCTAAATTTTGAGATTTTTTTAAAAAAAGCAAAACTTAGAAGTCCCCAGGCAGAAGAAAAAGAATAGATTTAGTAGAAAGAAAATCACATT
>PVKH010029980.1:0-12567 GCA_004027955.1 Chaetophractus vellerosus | reverse complement strand
TGAACTGTGGTCCATGCTTTGTGGCAAAGCCCCAAAATGTGTATATCTATTACAGTTGATGTGCCACACTGATGAAGGATGTATATGTGGAAGGTTGTGGGAGGTGTGGGAAGCGGGGCATATGGGTACCCCTAAAATTTCTGTGTAATATTTATGTAATCGATGTATCAAAAAAAATTGATTAATAAAAAATAATAAAAAAACAAAACAAAAAAACTTTCAGAGAGAGTATTAAACACATGGACTGAAGTCATCATATGGAAATTGAAGTCAATATATTTTTATAAGAAATAATTACAGTGGAAATGTGGAGATTCATAAGGATAGAGAAACTTGACAAAGAGGTATAAATTAGGAGACAATTAACATTACAGGGAATAAATTATAAAATGCTTGAATTAATCATATAAATGAGAGTTGAAATATGAGGAGGGATTCTAGACATACATAGAGTAATCATTGAGACTAGAAAAAGTTATTATGTAGGAAGAAAGCAAATTTGCTTAGAAATTTTGAAAACTAGTTAAGCTATTAAATAAAATAGAGAATAAGAGAAGGGCAAGTATATGATTGAAAGGAAGAACTTAGTTTTTGACATGTTTTGTGTGAAGTACTTAGAAGAAATCAAGATAGAAATAGTCAATAATAATAGTAATAAATCACCCTAATAGATAAATGGACAAAGGACATAGAAAGGCTATACAAATATGAGAAACACAAATGGACACCAAATATATATTTGTATATATTTATATCTGTATATATATATTTTAAAACTTGCTCAAATTCATTAACAATAAAAATGCAAATAGTGTCATCTATGTCATTTTCACCATTTGTATTAGAAAAAATGATAAAAGATTGAAATCACATTTTATTGATACTAAGATACTTTTTTCTCACATTTTAATATGTGTGATTTTATGGTTTGTCTTACAGTTGCTGCCAGTCAACTAGCAGTCAGAAAGCACTTGCCATTTCCTGCACATTGGCTTCAAAACCCTGGGATAGAGTATTAGCTGCTTGAAAGAAAATCCAAGAGAAATTGATAGACAACTCTTTTTACTTTTTTTAAGGTATGGGGTATGGAATCCTGGACCTCTTAGGTGGGAAGCAGGCACTCAACCACTGAGCTACATCCACTTGCCAAGATAACTTTTAAGAAATGTCTCACTGCAAGTGCACTTGAAAGTAAAGAGAGCAGTCATATAATATGGAAAAACCATTGCTGAAAACTCAGAGTCAAACAAAGAATTCAGATTCTGCAAGTGTTTTTTCTAAGTATAAAATAAAATGTCTAATTTTAAAACAGTACTGTACAACATTTTAATTTGTAATACTGATTTTTTTCTTTCTTAGAGGCCATAAAACAATGGAATGTCTAATGATTGATAGCATCTTCTATCTTGTTAAAAACAGGTGGGAGGACAAGTGCTTTCTTACTATAAATTTGGGGGTCTAAAATGATAAGAAATTCCTAGAGTGCAATTAAGGATACCTTTAAATTACTAAAACAGATCAAGCCCTTGGACTCAGCAATTCTATATCTAGAAATGTATTTATAGAAACATTTATACAAGCATATAGAGAAGTATTTACAAGGACTTATATGGCAGCCTTAAGTGAAATGATAAATTATTGGAAACAATCCAATATTGAAAAAATCATGAATCAATTACACATTTTTGTCAATTAATAAAATGGGATGCTATATATCCATAAAGCTATTTAAATTTATAAGTTTGATGGGATTACATTTTAAAAATATGAGCAAAGACTACCAAAAATATGAATTATAAATCCTATATTTATTTAAAATACATATAAGTGAAAATATATTATGAACAATTTTTTTAAATTATGAAGACTGAAATATTCAATGACATTCTTTATATTTTGAGGGATTTCACATTTAAAAATGATTTTGCTGCCTGTTCTAATCATTTGACAATGATCTACACTTGTGATTATCTGTCATTTCAATAAAAGTTTGATTTCACTGCTCTGCTCAAAAAATCCAAAGCTACCCATATTCTCTAATAAAAGATAAAAGTTTCTTTATATATAAATCCATCAGTATTTTACAGATAAGACAGAAACTACTTCAGTTGTTTTTGCTTGTTTATTGTTTGTTTTTAAATGGAAAGGGATTTAACAATAATTGCATGCTTATAGAACCCATAGGAAGGTTAGAAAGAACCATTCTTAGCATTTAGGAAGAAGTGGGGAGTCACAGGGGGCCACCACCAAGGAAATGTGCTGATGGCTGCACTGAAATTAATAATTCAGAGGTGATCTCCTAGAATTTGCTGCAAATTCTATATCCATTGCCTGTCACCAACTAGCCAAGTCCTGTAAATGGAGAATAATGGTTTCTCTTTATAATCTGCCTTCTGATCTCAGCAAATGCTTCTCATTGGCAGTTCTAAACCAGTACCTTCTTGGTAAAGGAGCCAGAGAAATGTAATTCTACTGCTTCCAGCTCCTACAATACAGGAGCAAACTTCAAAGGGTGATATCCAGCATCATCCAACCCTTCAGATACTCAGGACTCAAAACACTTGTGTGCCCATTTGTACAATTCCAAATAATAGAAACAACAATCTCATGCTTCCCTTGAAAAGCTTGAAACTCTTCATACTGCTAAACTTCTTCCAAAATGGGACTCCTTAAATCCCATCAATGCATCCATCACTGGCTGTCATTTATATTTTAAATTGAGTTATAATATCCTTTTACTATCCTAAATCTTAAAGAATATATTATGATATTAATTTCCATCAACATAACTTATATAGAGAAACACAAGAAGGGCAATAAGAAATCAGTTTATATAATACAAATGCACACATATCACACATGTAAATTGAAAACAATGAACAAAACATGGGGAGGCACTACCATCCTCACTTCTTGTCATGAGACTATAGTCAGTCTTCTACCCTTCAAAGTTTACTTTGCCCTCAGAAAGCATGGCTTTTTACCTGGTATTTAGATCTAAACTTTGATTTCTGAAAGCTATAATGTGGTGGGGTGATACATTCTTTTATTTTTCAGATATTACCTATTGCCACTGGACATAGAAAATCTCACTGTGTATCAACAACCACTCTTCCCCTTAACATTCAGGATCAATCATCCTCGGCAGAAGAGAAACCACGACTTTTCCAGCTGATTTCAGCGGCATGAGGCACCTAAAATATTAAGACTGCAACTTCAACTTGCAGTTTAATGAAACAATTATTTTTTGTCCTGGTGAAAGCATTCTTCCCTTGGGAACTAATTCCTCTAAACTAGAGAAACTAAAAGTGCAGAGATGTAAAGCAAACCATTTTACAACTCTTTCCTTGGAGGTAATAGGGAAATGATTCACTCCATCTCTATATCTTCAGAGCCAGACTCATTTATCTTGGTCATGGGAGTAACAACACTGTATGCAATAACTGATTCAGATAATAAAGTGTATTTTATAAGAGAGTTACCCTAACACTGTAAGGTGTATTGGTATCACCAAAACCACAACTGAGTCACTGATTGGACATGCCATTATTCATTCTATTCTCAGTCCAGCACTTCTGAGTAAAGGGAAGGATGGTAGAAATAATGAAACCCATTTCTTTCTGGTCAGGATCAATGTAATTTTGGAAATACTGATGCAGAAATGGCTTTCAGGAGGTCTATAGATAGTGATATATGTGGAAGCACTGGAATCAAGGAAAGAAAGTCCATATCCAGAAATATGGGTTATTCCAGTGAAGGCAAATTGATTTGCTCTCCATTTAAGGCAATCAACCTGCCAATAGATGGTTATTTGGTGCCATAAAGAGAGCTCAGCTGCTCTTTTTCTGTAAGACATATGACAGTACAGTTCATTAGGTCAGGTTTTTTGAAGCAACATCAATGTGGTTGACACAAACAAAATTGACATTCTTACTAAAGGAGACTATAGGCTTCATTATCTCTCCCACCTTCCAAATCTCATGTGAGTGCATCTCATTCATGAAATCTAACACAGAATTTGCAACCAAGGTATCTGACATTGTTTCCAGTCTCCAAACCACTTGGAGTCAAGGAAGAAAGCTAAAAGGGAAGGAGTTTTGTTGAGTAATAACAGACAAAATCCAGCACAATATTGAAGCTGATGGCACATAGTAGGTGCTTCAAAAGTCTTTATTAATTGAAAAGAATGGCCCAATAGTCCAGATTTGTTGTATTTACTTTTTCTAATTTAAGACGCAGCAATGTATATTTTCTGCTTATTATATAGATCATTCAGGCACTCTTCATTTGTTTAGTTTATATTAATTAAACAATGACAAAATTCCTAGATACTTGAGATCCTGGTTTTAAGTAAAAGTCATATTCTCAAAGGAAGACTGGAATACTCATCCCCTTCTATATATTAGAATTGTTAGTATTTTATTTTTAAATGCTGTGCACTAAATAAAAATTCTTATAACCATTTTTCTGAAATATGGAAAATTAGTTTATAGATATTTTATCAATTTTTTTTAAATTTTATTTAAAGCATTTCTGAAAGATATATAGTAAAGCAGTATATTTCATCGTTTTTATATCTTTTCATTATTTTCTCAGTGGTCTGATCATTTGTGTAAAATTCAAGAGATTTTATTGTATTTATAGCTCATATAAATGTAATTTTTTCTTGTACTAATGCTTCTAAACAGAGTGGCTTTGCTCTGTTTGCGGACAACTTGCCCTGCCTGTGGCGGCTTTGCCCTTCCCGTGGCGGCTTTGCCCTGCCCATGGCGGCTTTTTGCCCTGCCCACGGCAGCTCTGCCCCACCCACGGCAGCTTGCCCTCTCAAGGCAATCTACCTGCTCGGAGAGGCCCCCCAGAACCAAACCCGGGGCCTCCCATGTGGTGAACCAGGGCCCTATCTACTGGGCTTCAGCCGCCCCC
The DNA here is from genome assembly GCA_004027955.1 of Chaetophractus vellerosus. Classification (NCBI taxonomy): domain Eukaryota; kingdom Metazoa; phylum Chordata; class Mammalia; order Cingulata; family Chlamyphoridae; genus Chaetophractus; species Chaetophractus vellerosus. Next base: position 7,644 of record PVKH010029980.1, on the reverse strand, counting down.
CCAGAAAATATGGATTTTTCACCACTGCAGAATTATCTATATCATGTATAAGATAAGTGAGAACTGATTCCAAACAGATAGATGACTTGGGAAATTTTTTCCTTCTCTTCATCCTCAGATATCCCTATATTCCAGCCATAGTGCTGTGGACCCATTCTTTTTTCCTGCTGTTGGTTTGAGGTCAGTGCCAGAATTACAAGCAAAACTCTGTAGTAAATTTGAATCTAGGCATCATTAAAACTAGGGTCTGATGGGGAATGCTAAAATGTTAAGCCTGGCATCACAAAATTAATTGGGATTACTAAGAATACTTGACTTAAAATGCAGTATTCAGATTGTCAAGGATAGTTCTAAAAACTTTCAAACAAAATTTCTAAATTTCATGTATTTATGTATTATATATCTGCTCCTTTCAAAAGGGATTTATAGAATGAGGTGAAAAACAAAAAGTGATTTTTAAAATTAGAGCAAAAGGAAAAGGGATCCAAAATTGTGACAGGTAAAGAGATAGATGACAAGGAGAAATGTATGTGGTCAAATAGGCAAAGGTTATATACAATATCTAACGCTCGCTAGCAACATGATCAATTACACAACTCATAATGTCTGTAAAACTTAACAAGACAAAACGAACAAATATTCTATAGTAGCCTTCTTATAATGAAAAAAAATAGATTTCACATTCTTTATGAAATTTCACCTATAATCCAGAAACCCATATCTGAATAATTTTCTATCTACCTCCCTAAATATATCTCCATTGGGATAGATGCAGTGTTTATAGCTTCAAAGTAGACCATAGTAACTTTCAGATCCTGATCACCTATGTGGCTGTTACTATCATTTAAGATCTCTCCAGGAAGATGATGTGAAGTGTTCTGTCTTGTCCCTCTTGTTACTGTGAGTAATAAAGTAATTATATGGCTTTCTTAATAGTCAAAGACACTATATATGGGAGATAGTGGATTTTAAAAGCCACAACTCTTCATAATTAGATCAGGTGATTGGCTAGGAAAACAAAACAGATTCGTTCATTCAACTGTGTTGTCTGCTGAAATAGATTATTAATTCTCATGCAGATCCCAGGTCATAATATTTCAAGTGTGTTTGATCTACATCCTCTCTCATAATAGCTGGGCTGTGGTTCTTGCCATATAATATGTAATGCACCAAGAATGCCTATTTAAAAAAAAAATAATTCTTAACCCTTATCGCTAAATCTGACTCATTATGTTAGATTGCTTATCTATTTATAATGGCTATTTTCCTGTCATTTGTAATAATATGCATTGCCCTTCTATTCTGTGGTTCAGGATTCTTTTGCTAAAGAGGATGGGATATATTTACAAACTAACTGTATTCCAAAGAGAGCAAAGACAGGGTATGGCTTTCAGTAGCGGGTGCATAGAAATCAGAACAATCCCAACACTATCATGGCTAATTATGAGCAAACTATTTACTCCTTTAAGCCTAATTACTCAACTGTGGAATGAAGGAAATATGCTTATTTCATAGAACATTTCACTATTTTTAAATGTCCTGATTCCTAGTAGACAATTTATGTTATTTACTTTAAGTTTACTTTTATTTCCCTCAATATACACATTCAACTTTAGGCATAATTTTTTTAATTAAATGTTTTTCAAAGGCATAAACCTTGAATTATAATGAAAAATAACTTTCATGTTTTTGTCCCTAGTTCCTTCTACTTTTTTTTAACTTCATAAAGGAAAATTAGTTATTCCCTTAGGGGTAAAACTACAATATTTGCAATAATTCTTTTAAATTTGAGAATACAAATGGAATAAAAAACAAATATTCTGTAAAACAAATGCCATAGCAGTAGATAATTATGAAATGACACAAAGCAGTGTACTTTTTAACCAGTTAAGAAAATTTTTCAATTTTCTTAAATCTACTTGCTTGGAAATATCTGAGTTACTCTAAATCACAAGAGAGAAGTCCAGTACCAAATTTTTGCGGTTGTTGGAAACTGCAGGACTAATTCCCTATGCAGTGCATATAGAATGTAACTCCTAGTGTCTAGTTTGGTTTTTATGTGATGAATTGAAGCAGAGAAAATAGAGTATGTAAGTGTTAACATTGTTTCTTTGCTGCCAAAAACAAGTTATTTTTTACTACCCGAATTATTTAAAAGTGGTGTGTGTATGTGAGTGTGTATGTGTGTGCATATTTTTTCTTAGGCTTACCGCTTTTTCATCAGTACAAGAGAATAAAAGCTAGAAAAAATATTCGCAAGTCAGTCTGATGCTGGCATGAGAATAGTTATTTCATATGAATTTTTAGCGACATAATACCAAATCAACTGTGTTAAATGGTTTTGTACGACAAGACTAATAGCGACTATTTTTGTAAAGGAAAAAAATCCATTGTGTCCTTTGCAGCAGAGATGGAAATTGAGAGCTAGTAGCATTATTTCTTCTCTAAAAAGCTGCACATGACTGAGGTAATACTGCAGATGTTGATTTAGTTTGTCTTACCTTATCAGGAAAAAATAACAATCGGTTTACTTCTAGTCGCATTGGAATTTGACAATGATCAGCTAACAATACTTAGATTTCTTTGCTCTTCTTATTCAGACCCAATAGAGCCTAGAACCTATATGCCATTATAGTGAATGCAAAATAGTGTGTAGGATGTAATTTGTGTCAGGCTATGGGCTCATTTTTGCCAGGCAGTTTGTGCCAGTCTCAAATTATTCCTTAATGCTGATGAGAACATCTGGTTTCAATTCTTTTTTGTGTTACATGTTACATTCATTTACTCTCCAGTTAACTAGCTTAAAGTAACTGACATGGAATCATTATCACCTGAATAGTGACATCTATGTAAATCATATCTTATACCCACTAACGTTACAAGAGTAAGCTAGTTTCTCTTGCACACTGAAAGGAGTGAATGATCCTAACAATCGAAAAACCTGTTTATTTAACTACAATATTTTATGTAGGAGGATGTAACTACTACCCTTTCCCTGTCCAAAATTCATCACTCTCTCCTTCACAATTTTGTGGCTAATGTCAGCACATTTCAGAAAATTTATTAAAATTCTATTGAATGAGTAAACAGACTGGCACAGCAATAAAAAGAAATGAATATTTTCTAGATCATTATAAACACAAATAAAAAATACGTATTTTTTTAGGCTATAGATGAGATTTGGGATAACACATTAAAATCAACTCTAGTGGAGATGATTGGGGCATAGGAATGATACAGAGGTTTGTTTTGGTTTTGTTTTTAGTGCAGAAATAATTGTTCCCAGTTGAACTATATAAAATCATGTTATTTGCTTACAAAAATATAGAGAAACTAGTCAAATAATTTATATTGGTAAAATTTAGTAACTTATTCTACAAATAATACCTTACCATCTATACAAATCCAATCCCAATTTTGATTTGGGATTATACCAAGGTTAAGGCCCTGAATTTATAGACATTTTATTTTAATAGAAATAAAACAAGCAAGTACAGAAAACAAATGATATAATGTTTGTGAACACAATAAAGAAATAAAAAGAGTATAATGTGATTGAAAATTTCCTGGTAAGGTGGTCTTACAATTCCATTGAAGAAGACTATAAGGTACAGTAATGGGGGAGATTTCTCTGAGCATGTGGCATTCAGGGTGAGAATCAAATTTGGAAGAAAACAGTGTAAATAACAGTAAGAAGAGAGAGTATTAGAATGTGGGAACAGCATATGCAAGGGTCATTAACACATTCAAGGAACACAGTGAAGGCCCATGGAGCTGGTTTGTAGTGATAGAAGGAGAAAGAGATAAGCAATAAGATTGGGTAATAGGCACAGTGAAATCATGTTGGACTTTATAGAATGTGAGTATATTTCAGATGGAGTTTCTCAGGCCCTGGGGGTCACCAAGACCTTTAAGGGGCTCTTCAAGGTCAAAAAAAGATTTTCAAAATAATAGTAAGGCATTATTTGCTCTTTTTTCTGTTTTGACATTTGCACTGATGATGAATAAGCAATAGTGGGAAATACCACTGGCACATTTGTATAAATCAAGACAGTGGAAATGAAGTACAGTAGTAGTCACTGTAGTCAAGCACTCACAGTAAAATAAAATGTCAGTTTCACTGAAGAATATTTTTCACCAATAATTAAGAAACTACTATTTTTCTTAAATCTTAACCTTTGGATATACAACTTTTTAATATTGAGTGACAAAATTGGAGGTATGCTTAAGCCTGTAAGTAAAAAAGGATGATGGTCTCAAGGAATAACCCTTAAGTAATTTTTTGTGTTTTGAGACTGTTTATTCATGGAACACAATTTTTAATTGGAAGAATGATTGGCAGACAAAGTGTGATTATCAGAATGTGAAACTGTCATGCTAAGGAAAACAACTGACAGTATCTGTGGCCGAGGATAAAATCTAGACTTGAAAGTGAAAATTAGAATATTGGAAAATGTGTTTGCCACAATGAGATTGAAAGCTTCCCCAAACTTAAAGACATTTCTGATAACTGGGGTGAAATTAGCAAAAATGACTTTTGACATTATAATAAAATGTATTAATATTAGGAAAATCTGCAAAAAACAGTAAGCCACTATTTTTCAAATGATCAATGTTTGATGTTACAATGTATTGCATAGATGACAGAGCCATTCCAAGTTCAATAAAAATCAATGGATTTTAATGTCACAGATTTTGAAAAGCTCATTCATATACTTGCAGATTTCACACTTAGATTAACTCTTAAGCAATTACTATTTGTTGAGTTTTGGTGTAGTATTAACAAAGACTATCCACAATTACCTCAAAAGCTACTAAAATGCTCCTCTCTTTTCTCATTACATATTCTGGTGAGGTGAGATTTTCTTCATAAAGTTAAAAAACAAACAACTGCAACAGATTGATTGCAGAAGCAGTTATACAAATCCATCTGTCTTCTAGCAAACAAAGAGATTTACAAATATGCAAATGTGCCATCTTTTATTCAATATTTTATATTGGAAATCATAGTTATTTTTATAAATATGTATAATACAAGTTTATTTTATTAAGTATAATATAGAATGTTACTTATTAAGTTGATAAATAATGAGTTTTTAATGCTATATTTAAGTAAATAAATACATGTTTTTAAATTTTCTCAGTTTTATTATCTAATATAGTAACTACTTATAGATACAACCCACAAGAGCAAAAGCTCTGTGGTGTTCTCAATTATATATAAGGTTGCAAAACAATCCAGAGACCAAAATTTTTGAAGCTTTCTGCTTTAGAATTGGTCACAAAACCCAACCCAAAGCGGCTTAAACAAGAAGAAATTTATTGACCACAGGAACTAGGAAGTCTAAGGCAGTGCAGCCTTCACACATTGTCCAGGGCTCTGTTTGCTTTTCTCTGCAAATCTCTCAGCTCTTCACCTCCATAAATTGCCTATGCCCTCAGACCCTCAATTTCCTCTTGTCACCAGTCAAAATGGCTACAGCAGTTCAAGGTCTGTTATATGCAAGAAAGTCAATGTCTTACAATTCCAAGAAAATCTTGAAATCCACTTTGGTTAGGAATAGGTTACGTGTCCTCTGATAACTTTGTTGATTTAGGGGTTAGCAAATATAATGGAGATCGGCAAATTCCATGTATATTTGGAGATTTTACTAACAAGATATATTGATTCTTTGGATTTTAGGGGATGGACAGAGTAAAGTGACTTTTAGGATTTGAGTTTAAGTTTCACTGAGCATTGGATGCTGCCCTATCCCACGCTGGGTGAGAAGAAAAGAATATGCTGGGAGAGAACATTCTGTTTTAAGCATGCTAACATTGAGAAACATATATTAAATGTTGTAGTGGTAATATCAATATGGATCTATGAGTGGATATTTTAACCTAAAAGCTGATCCTTGCTGTCAATAAATCCTACAAATGCTCATAGTATACCAGTAAAGATGAAAGCATATAATAGAATACCATTTAAATAAAATTTGGTTTCATGTCAACATAATTTGGATTAGAATACCTGATGATCAATTAATATTAAATTCTATTATTTCCTGTTTTCAATCTCTTTAAGCATCTTCTTTAAGAAATTAAAATATAATTCCTCAAGCCTCTTATTCTATTTGTTTCATGTAACCATATTTGTTAAATAAATACTTATTGGACACCTAATATGTGTGTGCCATGCATCTCTCATTATTTTTAATTATCATATCTGTCTCTAATTTTGGAACATATAAATAATTAATATTTTTTCTTAAAACCTTTCCAGTGAGTTGATGAAAGGAATGTCATATTAAACATAATGAACATATTTATTATTTTTCTTTATTCATTCCACAACTATGCTTTGCTTGTCTAACACTGGTCAGACACTTGGCCAAACATTGAGTATAAATATATAAATACTCTAAATACATGCCCAAACATCTCAAACATTCTCACAAAGAAAAATTCTAATTAAAATTACTTATATTTGCTCTTATGTTGTAGAAATCAGAAGATAATTTGACAACTAATATGGCCATCAGAATTATCTAAAGATGAATTTTAAAGCCCAGAAAAGTTTTTGGATTGACTAAGTTGATATGGAGTGTATGTAGACAGAGCTAACACTAAAATTCATGATTCCTGGATTCTAGTTCTGTGTATTTCCACTAGAACTCTGAATTAATGAATTCCTATTTCTGATGATGGTGCTATTAAGTGTTTAGTATAAGACTCAGTGTCTCATTGGATTCATTTTTACACTACTTCCTCTTTTCTGTAAACCCCTTCCCAGTCTCACTGGCCCCACCTCCTTCAAATTAGTCACAGAGACTATAATGACTTATAAGTCATTTTAAGTTACTTTTTATAAATTGGTCATTCAAAATGACTTTCCTTTCCATTCCATTAATGCTCCGACTTCTTCCAGGTTTGGCCCATCAGTTACTTCATATTTGTATATCTGCCTTAGGCTCCAAATTGTTTTATCTGTCTCATCTCTTTTTTCTTAAAATCATATAGCACTCCACCTCTGGATGAATTTTTAAAACACTGCTGAATCATATCACTCCTTATTAAATGCTAAATGATTTCTCCACATCTACAAAATATATTTTAGGTTTTGTAGTATGTTCTTTGCAAATAAAATCATTTTTCTGGTTTAAAGGGCTTCATAATTTCTTTCTAGGCAAATTACCACATACCTTTAAAGCTTGGACACTAGGAGAATTGTTTTGTTCACCCTGAAAAAAGCTCAAGACTCAAGGCTCCTCTTTCAAAGACTTTCTTACACTATTCCTCATGCCAGAATAGCCAATTTCTTCCACTCGTTCAAACAATACTATTTGTCCTAGAACCAAAAGCTGGTTTGTTGCAGCCCACAATGATGCCTCTTTGTTCAGAGGCATCAAACATAGTTTTGCATGTTTTTTTCAATTAATAATTTACTATCTTATAATATCTCTTACAGTTATTGGCTTAGGTCACCCTTTGATTGGAAGAAGCCAAACAAAGATGTCATTTGAGTTGAAACCCAACTTCACCTGAATCATCTAAGGATAAGTGACATGTAAAATATAGAGCAGAGTTTGTTCCACCTCAAGGAATGTGAGCTGGATTTCCACAACAGTCATTCATTTGCTATTGACTGTGGAACAAGTTGCT
>PVKH010029979.1:0-12566 GCA_004027955.1 Chaetophractus vellerosus | reverse complement strand
TAAAAAAAAAAAAAAAAAAAAAAAAAGAATTCTCCAAGACCACTAAGCAAAAAAATAAAGATAGAAATTATGATAGAAAAGGGCATGGAAGTTAGATGCAAGAGAGACAATTATAACTGGCATTGTAGAAGCTTAAAATAACATTTTTTACCAAAAAAAAAGCTAAAAATAGCAAAAAGTACTCTGATTTGGAGACATAAAATACTCCAATTTGAAGACAGACTTGAGTATATATTGAAAAGGCCCAACAAGAGTTGTCAGGCAGGAACACTGAAAGAGGACATACATATAGACACATCATGGGGACGTTTCAGATTTTGAAAAAAAAATCATATACTCTTTTTCACAGGAGAAAAATAAAAGCCAGATTATCTTTAATGAAAGAGAATAAGTCTGGCTTTGTAATTCTCACTTCTAACCTATATCATTAATGACCCAAGAAGGGATTCAGAAACTATACCAATCATTTAACCCAGACAATTTAACTGCAAGAATCCATTAGATGAGATTGGATGACTGCAAAGGCAAATGGGAATTTGGAGGTAAAGCAGAAGTAATAACTGCAAGAAACAACATCCCAATGGCTGGGATATCAACAACAGTAATAGCAAAATGATAGAATTATTGAGCTGTAATAACTTGAAGGAGGTGCTCCTAGGCGTTGGGGCTTCAGCCTCAAAGCAGGGGTTGCCTCATGGCTGACAATGGCAACTCTGAGACGTTGGTTCATCAACTGTAACAAATGTTCCACAGTAATCTAAGATGTCAATAATAGGGGAAACTATGTCTGTTGGGGGGGGCATTCTATGGAAATTCTCTATACTTACGGTGTAATTTTTCTGTAAATGTAAATCTAAAATGTCTCTAAAAATAAACTAAAATAAAAAAACCCAAAAACCTCTATCTTTAATTATTATAAAGACCAGTAAAACTGGTCCTCAGAAATGAAGAAATACAGGGATTCTTAAATCAATAAAAGAGCAATAATCCAGCTATGTGACATTTGCAAGGATAGGTATAAGAGGGAATGAGACAGAAATATTGAAAGACAGCTGGGCAAAGATATATCAATCAAGTAGAAATAAAACGCAGGGGACTCAATGTTGTACACTAAATACTGTATCCTGAAAAGTTCTAACCAAAAAAATCTCTAAATGTGACAAAAAGGGATGTTTCATATTGATAAAAAGTGCAATAAACCAAGATGTAATAGGTATTGTATTAATCAGCCAAAGGGGTGCCTTTGCAATATACCAATAATTGGTTGGTTTTTACAAAGAGCATTTATTTGGGATAGAAGCTTACAGTTACCAGGCCATAAAGCATAAGTTTCTTCCCTCACCAAAGTCCATTGTCATGTGTTGGAGCAAGACAGCTGCTGACATTTGCCAGGGTTCAAGCTTTTTGGGTTCCTCTCTTCCCAGGGCTGTGTTTCTCTCTGGGCTTAGCTCCTCCGCTTCCTCCACAAGGTCAGCTGTAGACTATCATGCGAACGGTTCACTTCTCTTCTCCTGGGGTGTCCTCTCCAACATCAGAACTGCTTCTCAAATCTGCTCCCTCTGTCTTTGGCCTTGCCTTTTATACTTGAGACCACACCCACCAAGGGGCAGGGCTCAACCCCCTACTGTCAACACCCTAATCATAACCCAATCATGCTCAGATGAACAGATCAGTTTAAAAGCATGATTCAGTATGGATTTTTGGAATTCATAATTACATCAAACTGTAACACTCTACACTCTGAATTCCAAAACTACATTACAATATTCAAAAAACCTTAAATCAGTAACAATTGCAACTACAAAATCATATCATAATCAGTTCAAAGAAATACAGTTTGTCTTCAGGTAAAATCCCTTCTAGCTGTAGAACTCAAACTTACAAAACAATTTAACTGCTTCCAATACACAAATGGGAAGGCAAAGAATAAACATTTTCATTATCATAGGGAGAAATTGGGATGTTAAACATAAATCCTGGATCCTCTACAGTTCAGTAAACCTGCAGGGCATCCTTCATTCAATTTCAAAGTCTGAGAGTCATTCTTAAGATAATGGTTTCTTCTCCTTGGGGTCACATTGGGATTCACCCTTTCCACAGGCTTGCCCAATAGCCATTCTCTTGGTTCAACCCTCATTAAGTATCTGGGTGTCAACCAAGCTTTAGACCTCACCCTCCAAGAGTGTTGGAGTGATTGCCACACCTTACCCAATCTTTGGGTTAGAGTCTTAGCACCCCTAGCACAATGAGGTGAAGACAACATTCCCCCTAACCTTTGGCATACAGGCTCAACTCTCTCAGAGCAACGAGTTGACCAACTGGCCTTCTCTAACCTTTGGCACACAGGCTCAAACTGCTCAGAGCAACGAGTTGACCATCTGGCCTTCTCTAATCTATGGGGGACAGAAGCACCCCTCTCAGACCTATGGGGTGCTGACCTTAACTGCCCTAATCTTTGAGGAATGTGCTCCACCCTCCCTGTACCCCAGGGTGGCAAGACTCCTCCTGAACATTGGGTGGGAACATACACCCTCTTCAACTGTTGGGGCAAACTCACCCTCTCTGCACCCTGGGGAGGCAAAACTCTCCAAGAACATTGGGTGGGTACATCCACCCTCTTCAACTGCTCAGGTAAACTCACCCTCTCTGGACACATGGGTGGGGCTCATCTCTTGGCCCAAGGCAATGTTTTAATTCCAGATCTCAGCTTCCATGGTTTTCTCCTTAAATCTGTTTCTCCTTCAATGTCTCCTTTCCATGTCCTTTTTAGTCCAAGTGAACAGTGGTTTTGTTCATACAGAGTTCTCAAAAACTTTGTTGGTTTAGTATGCAGGAAGCAGGGATCCAAACCATCAGACAGTAAGACTTTCCACAAGTCTTTCCTAGATAACTGCATCTTCAATTCTGATTTACAAGTTCCAGGTTTAGCTAAGTCTTCAAATGGGGCACTTTCATCTGGAAACTTGATTTCCAGAAACTTGGAATCGGTGTCTGTTTTCTTTGTGCCCAAAAGTTCAGTCCTTATTGTATTTTGCTCATCTAGTATTTTTCTATAAGCTGCAAGGAGAAGGCAAGCCACATTCTCTGGGTTTACTGTGGAAAGTACTTCAGCTAAATGCTCAGGTTCGCCATTTTCAAATTCCATCTTCCGTATAAAACCAGGAGTTAATCTTGCTAAGTTTTCTGCAATTTTAAAACATGGATCACCTTTCCTCCAGTTTCCAATAATAGGTACATTATATCATTTACTTCTAAGGCATCGTAAAAAGTCTCTTTAGCATCCATATTGCTATCAACAGTCTCTTCAAAGTGATCTAGGCCTTTTCCATCAAGCATTTCACAATTCCTCCAAAAAATACCCCTTACCCATTCATAAAACCATTCCAACATTTGGTAATTGCAAAAAGCACTCACCCCACTTCTGGTACCAGCTGTATTAGTCAGGGTTTTCTCGGGAAACAGAATCAACAGGAGATATCTGTCAATAATATAAGATTTTATAAGAGTCTCTCACATGACTGCGGGGCTGCACAAGTCCAGTTTCTGCAGGGAGGCAGCAAGCCAGGGGCTTTGATGAAAGATCGATGAAAGGTCCTTGATGAGTTTCTGGGAGAAGTTGGCTGTCCAAAGATGAGCTGGGAAATTCTCTCTGAATGTTGAAATCATTTCCCCTTTTAAGGCAGTCAACTGATTGGATAAAAGCAGCATCCATTCTTGATCCAATTTCCCTGATTGATTCAGATGTAATCAGCCATCCATGCAGTAAACTCACTGGTGATCGAAGTCCATAAATGCTCTTGTATTACAATTAGCCCAGTGCTTGCTGGACCTAATACCTGGACACAATTACCTGGCCGAGTTGACACATTAGCCTAACCATCACAGGTAGCTTTATATACTATTTGATATCGTATAAGAATACACAATTCAAAGTCCATTGGAAATCCAAGAAACATTCAATAAAACAAAAAAAGATCATAAATGAAGATTTTGGCATGCCCCTTTCAAATAATCAGCAAATAATTAAGGATGTGAAAGCAACATATAATTAATACTTCTTATATATCAAAAAGATAATACATATTCTTTCAAAAGTCCATGAAATAGTAATATAATTGATTATGTCTTAGGCAACAAAGAATTTCTCCATAAATTCCATAAAGTAGATGTCATAAAGGCACTGACACTCTTGGACCATAAATTTCTACCAAAGTAGGTAAGATAGCCACCCCTGGGAAAACAAAAGCATATAAAATTCCCCAATTAAATCAAGACTCAAATAAGAAATCAAAATTTAAATTTAAAGTAACTAAAATTAAAAACAAATTAGGCATTAATAAAAATAAGAACATTACTCATTGAAATCTGTGAGAAATGGCCAAAGAAGTATTAGAAAATTTTTATAAACCAAACTCAACTTACATTAAACAAATAAAAACTAAGCAAGATACATTTTAAAAGAGTATATTGAAATTAAGAAGGAAAAATATTATATATACATATTATTTACATACATAAATATATGAAATATATATAATGTCAATTCTACAAACACATGCAGGCATATGTTTATTTATGTATGATTTATAAATAAAACTAATTTTTCATGAAACCAGTGAAATATACCAATCTCTAACAAGGCTAAATGAGACAAAAAAGTAGGGACATAGTCCATCATGAGAGGGGAAGAAGGGTTGAATGAGGAGTAGAGGGAAGGGAAAAAGTTCCTTCTAACCATAGGTGGAATTTAATTTTTGGCTAGTTGGGGAGACTTTCAAAGTTACATTCTTCCTAATACAGTAGCCCCTTTTTCTTGGAAAATGTTCTATGTCTCTGGGGAAAAAAATCATTTAAAATTAAGGTGGCTATATTATTTATTGTCCAAACAAAATGGTTTTAAGAATGAAAGGGACCCTATTAAAATTACACCAGAACTCATGCTGATTCAGTAATTACTGATTAACACCTCTAACAAATAGTAATGGGATAAAGAAATGGTGTAACATTTGAAATCTCTAGGTAGATGAAAGGAACTAAAAGGGGATCTAAGTTTCCTGAAAGCATAAGGCTCTAATATTTTAAAAATTTCATCTAGATTGCGTTTTCATTAAAATTGCTATTGAGACACAATTGATCAAAACAACTTACATATTTTACAAACTGATAATTACTAAATATAAAGAGGAGAATTTTATAGGACATGCATCCAAGAGATGGGTTTTTAAATTAATCTATGCATCTATGGATATTATTTATTGCTAGAATGAAACAGCGTTCGGCATCAATCTTAGTCACTTTTTGTTTATAGATACAAGCACCGAGTTACCATGTTTATGAAAATGTTAATAATAGTTAATACTTATAAATGCTAATTACATGCTAGGCATATATTATATATGCTTTACACAGATTAGCTCATGTAATCATCACAATATGTTAAACATTCTCATTTATCTGTGTATCCTGATTTGAAGGCACAGGATAAGTGGATTAACCGGAATTTGGATCTAACTTTGCTTCCAACTGGTCCCTTTAACCATTCACTTTAGCACTCTCCACAAAGAAGTGCCACAAGAATAAAACATTTTATAGTTTCAAAATTTAGACTTTATAGATACATAGGAGGAGAAAAAATTGTCTGAAGTGACTTCAACACCTCAGAAAATATATCTGACAATATTGTTGCCAAGAATTTGCAAGTTGTAAAAGAAGAAAATGATGGCATTGGTTTGTCCTGGGGAGAGAGGTAAGGAAGAAACTTATTTTTCTACTCTGTACCTTTTGATACAATTTGAAATTTGAATACAAAATTACCTATTCAAAAAGATAATTATATTCAAATTATTTGTATAATTACATTATGTAGTATTTCCTACTAGTTGTTTCCTCATTAATATGATACAATTCTCTAAACTAAAATGTATTCTCATACAATATATCAAAATAAATTTTTGCTGTATTAAATGCAAAAAATCAACTAATGAAATGAGAAAAAAAACAGATGCATACACAACTTATCTCAGTGGCAGAAAAATTTTCCATGCAGAGACAATAGATGTAAATTATAAAGTAAGAAACTGATCTTTCCAAGTGTGTTTTATGTTTTATTTTTTCCTCCTAGAAATAGCATTACATTAGAAAAATGAGGAAAAAAAAACTTCAAAAGAGTTTTTAGAATATTTAGTCAATTTTCCCAACATTATTTTTGTAATAGTTTCTCATTTTCAAATGAGTTGAGATGCCTCTTTTGTACATCATTTAGTTGTTCTTTAGTCTAAAGTTGACAGCTGCTAAGGTCGTATATATGTACAGTAAGGATTGCACATTTACAGAGAGGATTTAAGGCAGATACAAAGACATGAAATGCTAGATTACCTGGAAAAATAGGAGCAAGAGAAGAAAATAAAAGAGTTGTACATAAAAAGGTGCCTAAAATAATACTAAAAATAGATACACTTGCTAAAGATAAGCCATAAATCTGGTTCTATACAAATGTTCTAGCCAACAAAACAACAGGGAAACATGGTCAGTTACACAATTCACAACATCCAAAAGGATTATGCTTGGAACTAAAGTTAGAAGAAAATTTCTCCAACAGGCTGTTATGAAAAGATACCTTGTGATGCACTACAACAAGCTTTCAGATGCTACAGAGTTGATCATTGCACTGTCATGATGCAATGATCATGTCATGTCTCTATTAGGCAGCCTGTTTCCAAGAGAATCTTTTCTTTCCATTTGATTGTTAAACAACTCCTCCTCTTCCTCTCCCCCCTCCTCATTCTTTACTCCTTCTTCTCCTACCTCCCTAAGTCCTCTTCTTGTCTTCCTTTTCTCATTTTTCTTACATGGGGGAGCTGGCCAAAGCAATCAGTGCATTCGTATGTAAAGTTTTTGTTTGCTCTCTTCATGTGTTTTTATATAGACACTCTGCCTTCATTAAAAAATAAAACTTCATTGAAAGCTTTCTTTTGTTCATTTCCTTTGCTCTGGCACTGCTTAATTAGCATTAGAGAAAACCTGCTCCTTGAAGATTTGGTGGACTGTATCTTGAAATCAACTACTTCATTCACAGTGGGAGGGGGCCTGTAAGGTGATAACCCTGAGATTCAGGTCTTTGGTGACTATTCTGTTTTTTTCTAGATGTTTAGGTCTACGTTTTCTTTCTTTTAAGGCCAGTTTTGGTAGCTTATGTTTCCCTAAGGAATCATCCAGATTTTCAAATTTAATTGCATTTTCATCTTTCAATTTCCTTTTTATCTGCACTTATTTCCTCGTCCCAATAGCCTTTGCTATAAATTGTGCGATGTCCCTCTTTTCTTTCTTTAGGTTGGCAAACAATTTCTCTATTATATTGTTTGTTTCAAATAATCACTTGTATTGTAATGCATTAATTTCTGACTTTATCTTTGTTAATTTATTCTGCTTCGGTTCAATCTGCTTTCTTTCTTGGAGTTTGATACTTAATTCATTTATATTAATTAATTCTTATTTATCAAAATAAGTATTTAATGTTATGCATTAAACCCTCAGAGCAGCTTCAGTCTTATGGAAGCAAGGGATATGGGGTATTTTCACCATCTTTACTTTCCAAATATTGTGTGATTCCCATTTTGATTTCCCCTTGACCCAAGAGTCAATTAAGGAAGAATTTTAAAAAAATGTTCAGCTGCAAAATCTTTGTTTTTAGTTCTTTTGTTTTCTAGGTTTATTAATTTCTCATATTACTTCACTTTGTTCAGTTAACACTGTAATTTTTATGTGTTATAATTGGGACTATTTTTTGTGGTTGAATATATGCTGAGTTTTAAAAAATAGTACATAGACACTTGTAGGTGTAATTTCTATTTACAAAATATGGAGTTCAATCATTTCAATCAGCCCTTCTTATTAATTAAGCTACTTTGGTCTTCTTTATGCTTATTATTTTTCTGTTTGTTTAGTTTGTCTTGATCTGAGAGAGGTGGACTAGAACCTCCTAGAACTAATGAGATGTTTTAATTTCTACCTTCATTTCTTATAATTTTTCACTTAATACTTATCTTGAAATAATATTTTTTGTATAGTGATATCAATGATGTTATAGCTTGGTGAAGGTTTGATCATTCATCATAAAAGTTACTCAGGCTCATTTAATATTTTTGCCCTGAATTCAAACTTATCTTATAATAAAATTCTGCTCTGAATTTTTATTGTTATTTGCCTAGTATATCTTTGACAATTGCATTATTTTCAACCGTTAGTGCCTTTTGAATCTTAAAACATGTTTAGACCATATCAACCTCACGCTTAAAAACCCTCAGTGGCTTCCTGTTGTGTTGGAATCACACTATTCCTTTAGAATAGCCTAGCCCCTCACTGGGAAGGGCGAGGCGTGCATTGTTCTCTCGTCTTCTACCACTTCACTCTCCAGTGCCCTTCCTGCCCTTAGCACATGACTCCCCTTTTGGTTCTTGCAGTAAACTGAGCTTTTCAACTCCCCAAAACTCTTTCCTCTACCTGGAACTCAATTCCCCCATCTTTCAATTTCTGTTTGTTTAATTTTGGTTCTTCACATCTCAGCTCAAATCTCACCTCTTCAGAGAGGTCTTCTCTGATCACTGAATCTAAAGGTTGGTATTCCATAATCACCCCTACCCCAACTCTCAGACCCATACCCATCTTTCCCTCTTAGCATTGATCCTATCTGAATTTACCTTATTTCCCTAATGCAGGACTCTTGCCTGTAGTTTTCACCATGGGAACGTTAGTTCCTAAAAGAATATCTGCCTAGCATGTAGTGGGCAGACACTAAATATTTGATGAAAGAAAGAAGGAAGAAGGAAAGAAGGACAAATGGAAGGACGGAAATCTATAAGTCATTTTGTTCTCTCACCTTTTTATTTAAACAATAACAACAACAACAACAACAAAAAACACTTGCTTTGAGCTACTGAGAATCTTAGTTTTATCTTAGCAGACTGGAGTCACTCTAATCTAACCTTCATTTCATGTCTCCTGGAATTCCAACTACATTATTGTTGCAATAGGTTACAAGAACAATTCTTCCATCATGAAAGAAGCAATTATTGGTTGCTAATCAATGGGCTTCTGTCCCCCACCTATGCCCTAAAGTCCAATGCTCTGTGGATATTGCAATGTCATATGGGTGTTATAAGCTCACTTGTGCCTCACTCTAATGGCCTTTTAATATTGTATTCTCACTATTGTCTTCACACATGATATGTGTATAGTCAGAGAGAATCATGATATCCTTCTCCAACAGGTCATGTACACAGGGAATTTGGGAGAAGAGACCAAGATTAAGATGTCCCTGCCTCCAAATCCTCATTTCCCTGTGTCTACCATTCTCCATCCGTTATCCAGACAGAAAATGGAGAGACATATTCCCAGAGTATATAACATTCCCCGCAGCTTCTATGAAAGCATTTTTACTTATGCACTTGCAAGCAAGCTTTAGAATTTAATTATATGCTGAATTAAATAAGACTAACTAGAAAAGAGCTATGTTTTTACTAATTACAAGAAGCAGAAGCAGAGGACAATCTCTAGCTCAGTACACCTACTTCTACCTCACAACCATGGGATGGCAGCATATCTCATACAACAGACTCCAGCTTACTTTAGTGTTCCAAGTCAAGCTATGTTCCTGAAATAACCATCAGTGCAATATTCCTTTGAAGGGCATCTTCTATTTCTGACAATGGGACACAAATATTTCTATAACATAGTCTGTTCTCCCAAGGACTTCTCAGTCAACTGGGGGAGACAGGCATGGGTGCAGATAATTTTAATAACATATGAAAATATTCAATGGATGTTCCAAAAGCTTAGACGAGGGGGCTCTTAGCTAAACATGAGGAGATGATACCTGACATGAGTTTTAATAAGATAGAGATACCTAGAAAAAAAACAAGGAAGTGAAAAATAATATGGAGGGGCAAGAAAGAATAGTTGTGTAATGAAGAAAAGAGGCAATTGGCATCCAATTTCTGGCCAGATTAATGCATTCATTCTTTTGTGCATTTATTCTGTTCCAGGCACCCATCCAAAAGAGGGAGAACAAAATATACAAAACCTCTGCCCTCACAAAACTTACTTTCTAGTGGAAAGTCTGACAATAATTCTATAACATAATGCCAATTATAGTAATTCTAAAGAAAAGGATAATGGTTGGAGAGTAGTAGATATGGGGAGATGGGGATTGGGAGGCAGTGATATTTTAGATAGTTATCTGGATGATGAAATTACATGCACTGGGAAGCAGATGTGGCTCAAGTGGTTGGGTTCCCATCTACGATATGGGAGGCCCTGGGTTCAGGTCCTGGGGCTCCGGGTGAGGGCAGGCTGGCCAGCGCCCGTGGAGAGCTGATGGCTCACGCCCATGGAGAGCTGGCTTGGCAGGATGACCCAACAAAGGGAGACAAGCAGACACAGAGGAAATGTGCAGTGAATGGACACAGAAAGCAGACAAGGAGCACAAGCAGCAAGTGGGGAGGGAATAAATAGATAAATTCATTAATTAAAAAAAAAGTAAATCCAAGAAACCTTTAAAAAGATTATATGCACTGACTAATCACACTCATGACCAAAGCTAGTTAGCAAGCTAACAATGAAAATTTACTTACCAGCACTTGTCCAACGAAGGTCTGTGCCGAAAGCAACATTTCTATACGCTCACGAAAGGCTCCTTGGAAGTGGAATCTTTTTAAATGTTTTCTATGGCTGTTATTTCGTAGGAAGAGTTCCTGTAAGCAAAAGAGATGAATTGAGAGAGTGAATTGGATCTCAGGGAAATAAATCTGTTTTATTTATGTTGATGGAGTCTGTTGTAGTATTAGCCAGAAATCACTCCCACCCTTGGGCAACCCGGAGAATCCCAAATTTGCTTATACAATATTTCATAAAACGAATTTTCCTGGGTTTGCATTTTGCTGCACAGTTTTCTAATGGTTTCCATCCATGCCTCCCTCACATATTCTCAGTCCCATACCCTTCAAGCTGGCATAATTTTCATGAACAGGTTTGGAAGCAGTGTGATTCCTTCTGCTTTGGTAATATGTATCTTAACGTTTTCTATCAAGATACCTGGACAAAGAAAAAGATTGCAGACTGATTTTTAGGTGATTACTTAAGTTTCTCCTTTGTTAAGAGGGATGACCGTTTCAGCAATTTTATCATGCTTTTCAGTTACTCTTGAAATTATAATGAGCCCTAAGTTATAATCTTTCACATTTACAAAATCCTTTACTCATTCTATTATATTTGAAATGTGTAATAATACCATGAGGTAGACAAAGGAATTAAACGACTTGCCCAAGAAAAAAACAGAGAGAGGGGAGCGGATGTAACTCAAGTTGTTGAGTGCCTGCTTCCCGCGAACCAGGTCCAGGTTTGATCCCGGGTATCTCCTAAAAAAATAAAGGCTACGAGTGAAGGCTAGAGAGAACTAGCATCCATGTCTGTTGATACAGTCTTGAACTACAAAGAGAAAGACCCTAACTAGGACCGACCAACCAAGCTGAGTGACTCAGAAAACTTCTTTTAAAATGGAGCCAGGGTTTGGAAAGGACTTATTTTTCCCCCACTCATATTTGGTTAATGGTAACAAGGAAAGTCTCATTAAATGACTCTTTGATAGGATTCAAATCCTGATCAACGATTTAGCCTCAGAAATATGTAACTCATCACATGCATTACTGAGATGTCAAAGAATTGATTACTGAAATTTTTAATATGAGCTTAACATAGAACACTCATTTGAATTTTATTTAAAAAATTGGGAGTGTCTTCTGTAGAACAACAAATTGACACTAAGATAAAATAAAATTGTATTTATGAATGTAGTAAATCTTTTAAAAATGTACATTTAAGAGGAAAATTATGACTGTCCTAATAATTTTTTAAAAGGACTTTTCACAGTAGGTAGATTTATGACATATTTGCATTTGGTCAAGTTTCTCAAAGGCTTAGAGGAAAGTGTAGTGATCTCAATATAAATATAACAAAGTTTCGAGAAATCCTTCAACTTCTATTAAACTCTCCTCAAGATTTGAAAAGAACAGTATAGTTCTTTTGTTGTTCAGACCCTGTTTTTTTTTTTTAACATTTTGTAATGTTTACTTGCTCTTTGAAATTAAAAGGTTCATAGGAGCTGAAATTTAGACACAAATTATTACCTAAGTAGTGATAACAACAAGAAAAACACAGCAAATGTGATGACCAAAAGTGATCTTACATTTCTGGAATCACACAAAAATGAATATAATGGGGGAAGAAGACACATTTTCTGGAGCAGAAGAATAAGGAGATTTTAAAAATTCTATCAATTCAGTTATGCATTAAGTTAAAAAAAGAAGGGATGAAAGCAATTGGCAGATTCACCCTGCCCGTTTGTGTACTCTAGCACTGGTGTTAGTCAGTATGCCAGAATATGTTTCTCAATGTTTATGCCACTGCTTGAACTCTTTATTCTAGAAATAATTATTAATAGACTGAAGTCATTTAGCAACACAATCTATGAGCTACAATACTGACAATTTTTAAAATACAGAACAGTGAATTCT
>PVKH010029978.1:0-12567 GCA_004027955.1 Chaetophractus vellerosus | reverse complement strand
CCCCAAAACACATGGGGCAACTATAGCAAAACTGAAAGAAGAAATAGAAATGTCTACAATTATAGTTGGGGACTTCAACATGCCACTCACATCAATAGATAGAACATCTAGACAGAAGTTCAATAAGAAAAGAGAATTTGAAGAATATGATAAACGAGCTAAACCTAACAGACATATACAGAAATCTGTACCCAAACTCAGTGGGTTATACATTCATCTCAAGTGCTCATGGAGAGGCCACATTTTTGGCCACAACATAGCTCTCAATAAATTTAAGAAGATTGAAATTATACAAAGCACTCTCTCTGAGCATAATGGAATGAAGCTGGAAATCAGTGATAGGTGGGAAAGGGGAAAATTAGCAAATATATAGAGGCTAAACAACACTCCTAAAAAGGTCAAAGAAGAAAGTGCAAGAGAAATTAGTAGTATCTCAAAATGAATGACAATGAAAATACAACTTTCAAAACTTATGGGATACAGTGAAGGCAGTGCTGAGAGGGAAATTTATAGCCCAAATGCTTATATTAAAAAAGAAGAAAGAGCTAAAATTAAAGCCCTAACTGAACACCAGGAGAAATTAGAAAAAGAACAGCAAACCAATCCCAATGCAAACATAAAGAAAAAAATAAAAAAGGTTAGAACAGAAATCGATGAAATTGAGATAAAAAAATAGAGAAAATCAACAAAACCAAATTCTGGTTCCTTGAGAAGATTGATAAAATTGACAAACAGCTACTAACAAAGGAAAAAAGAGAGTATGCAAGTAGATAAAATCAGGAAATAAAGGGAGACATTATGCCTGACTCCACAGAAATAAAAACGATCCTAAGAGCTTATGAGAACCCATATGACAACAAGTTAGACAACCTAAATGAAATGGACAAATTCCTTGGAAGCACAAACAATCTACATGGACTCTCCAAGAAATATAGGAACTCAACAAACCAATCACAAATAAAGACATTGAATCAGTCCTCAAAAATCTCCCTAAAAAGAATAGGCCAGGACCAGATAGCTTCATGGGTGAATTCTACCAAACATTTTGAGAAGAGTTAATACCAATACTTTTTAAACACTTACAAAAATTGAAAAGGAGGAAAATTACCCAACATATTTTATGAAGCCAACATCACCCTAATACTAAAGCCAAATAAAGATACTACAAGAAAAGAAAATTACAGACCATTCTCTCTAATGAACATAATGGAAAAATTCTCAACAAAATGTTGCAAATCGAAACCTACAGCATATTAAAAGAATTATACATCACAATCAAGTGGATTTTATTCATGGTATGCAGAGGTGATTCAACATAAAGAAATCAATTAACTTAATACACCACAATAACAAATTGAAGGAAAAAACCCACACACGATCATCTCAATTGATGCAGAAAAGCCATTGGACAAAATCCAGCATCCTTTCTTGATAAAAACCATTCAAAAGATAGGTATAGAAGGAAAGTTCCCTAAGTAATAAAGGGCATATATGAAAATCCCACAGCTAACATCGTATTCAATGGGTAGAGGTTGAAAGCTTTCCCTCTAACATAAGGAACAAGAGAAGGATGTCCACTGTCACAACTGTTATTCATCATTGTGCTAGACATTCTAGCTAGAGCAACTAGGCAAGAAAAAGAAATAAAAGGCATCCATATGGGAAAAGAGGAAGTAAATCTTTCACTATTCACAGATGACGTGATCCTATATTTAGAAAAATCCCCAAATATCTAAAACAAAGCTATTAGAACTAATAACTGAGTTCAGCATGGGGGCAGGATAGAAGATCAACATACAAAAATCAGTAGCATTTCTATACACTAGTAATGAGCAACTTGAGGAGGATATCATGAAAAACTTCCATTTTCAATGTAATAAAAAGACTCAAATATTTAAGAATTAATTTAACCAGGAATGCAAAGGATATGTATTCAGAAAACTACAAAACACTGCTAAAAGAAATAAAAAAAGACTGAAACAAATGGAAGGACATTCCATGTTGATAGATTAGAAGACTAGACATCATGAAGATGTCAATTCTACCCAAAATCATTTAGAGATTTAACACAATCCTAATCAAAATTCTAACAGCCAACTTTTTATAAATAAGAAAGTCAATTAAAATTTTTATTTGAAAGGGATTGGAGTTCTGAATAGCCAAAAACATCCTGAAAGAGAAGAGTGAAGTCAGAGGACTCATGCTTCCTGAACTGGCAGGGTATTATAAAGCTACAGTGGTCAAAATTGCATGGTATTGGCATCAAGATAGACACATTGGTCAATGGAATCGAGTTGAACAATCAGAACTAGACCCTTATCTCTATGGTTAACTGTTTTTTGATAAGCTTCCCAAATCCACTTTTTTTGGGACAGAATAGTCTCTTCAACAAATGATGCTGGGAGAAGTGGATATCCAAAAGCAAAAGAATGAAAGAGGATTCCTATCTCACTCCTTATACAAGAATTGACTCAAAATGAAAAGAAAAAAAAACTCAACAACTAAAAATATAAGCCAGGATCATAAAACTCCTAGAAGATAATTTAGGGTAACATGGACATGACTTTGTAGTAGGTTGGGGGGGGGGTGTCTCTTAAACCTTACACATAAAGCATGAGCAACAAAAGAAAAAATAGATAAATGGGACCTCCTAAAAATTAAACACTTCTGCACCTCAAAGGATTTTTTGAAGAAGTAAAAAGGCAGTCTACTCAATGGTAGAAAATGTTTGGAAATCACACATCCAACAAGGGTCTAATATCCATGATATATAAAGAGATCCTTCAACTCAACATTAAAAAGACAAATGAGCTGATTAAAAAATGGCCCAAGGACTGAACAGACATTTTTCTAAAGAAAAATACAAATGTCAAAAAAAAACCCAACACACATGAAAAAATGTTCAACATCACTAGCTATTAGGGAAATGCAAATCAAAGCTACAATAAGATATCATTTCATACCTACTAGAATGGCCACTTAAAAAAAAACACAGAAAACTACAAGTGTTCGAGAGGATATGGAGAGATAGGAATGCTTATTCACTGTTGGTGGGAATGTAGAATGGTACAGCCACTGTGGATGTCTATGTGGCAGTTCCTAAGGAAGTTGGATACAGATCTATCATGTGACCCAGCAATACTGCTACTAGATATATACCCAGAAGAACTGAGAGCAATGACACAAACAGACCTCTGTATACAATATTCATAGCAACATTAATCACAAGTGCCAAAAGATGGAAACAATCCGGGTGTCCATCAACCGATGAATGGATAAACAAACTAGTGTATATGCATAATGGAATATTATTCAGCTGTAAGAAGAAATGAAATTGTCAAGCATATGACAACATGGATGAACCTGGAGGACATTATTTTGAGTGAAGCAAGCCAGGCACAAAAGGACCAATATTGTATGATTGTGCTGTTATGAACTAAATATAATGAGCAAACTCATGGAGTTATTAGCTAGAGTATAAGTCACCAGAGAATAGAATGTGGTTAGAGAATGGAAAGCTGATGGTAAAAAGTTGTTTGTAAATGTTTGGAAATGAATAGAAATGGTGAAAGCACATCACAGGATTTGAAATTAGTAGCACTGACATTTGGGTATTGTATTAGTCAGCCAAAGGAGTGCTGATGCAAACTTTTATAAAAGGTATTTATTTTGGGGTAGAAGCTTACAGTTACCAGGCCATAAAACATAAGTTACTTTCCTCACCAAAGTCTATTGCCACATGTTGGGGCAAGATGGCTGCCAATGTCTCCGAGGAGTTCAGGCTTCTTGGGTTTCTCTCTTCCCAGGGCTCAGTTTCTCTCTGGGCTTAGCTGCTGTGCTTTCTCCACAAAGCCAGCTGTAGACTATCAGGCCAATGGCTCTGTCTTTCTCCCTGGGGCTTCTGCTGTGTCTAAGGAGCCATCTCTATTCCTTTGTGTTCCTCTCCTGTATGTTCACTTCCCAGGCTACAGTTCAAAACTCAGCATCAAGACTCCAATTCACTCCTCTGTTCTGCCGTGTAGTTTTATCTGTGAGTCCCTGCCCACCAAGGAGCAGGGACTCAATGTCCTACTGACACGGCCCAAAGACCTAATCATAATTTAACCACACCCAGGTCTGTACCTGGGCAGTTTACAAACATAATCCAATATCTATTTTTGGAATTCATAAACAAGCCAAACTGCCACAGGTGTGATATTGGTTTGTGGTTTTTTTTTTTCTTTGAGTAATGAAAATGCTCTAATGTTGATTGAAACAACGAATGCACAACTTGGTGATTATATCAAATGTCATTGATGGTACACTTTAGATAAATTATATAGTTTATGAACAAAAAAATAATAGGGTGGACTGGGGAAAAATACACTGAATGTAAGATATGGACTATATTTAGTAGTAATACTTTGATGATGCTCTTTCATAATTTGATCCAAATGTTTCATAACAATCCACGGTATTTGTGGTAGGGTGATATATGGGCACTCTTATGATGTTATATGTTTGTTTTGTAGTTCATAACATTTACAACATACTTATTGTTTATAAATGTTCATGTATGAATGATACACTTCAATAAATTGTTTTTGAAATGAAAAAAAAAAAAACAAAAAACTCAAGCATTATTTTATCCTAGAGAGAAGGTAGAAGAAAAGGGGAAGAACATTCCAGGTGAAGGCAGAAAGCAATGATAAACTTATCTTGCATTAAGCATAACTGTTCAACAGGCAAATCCATAGTAATGGAAAAGAGATTATTGGTTGTCAGGGACTGGGGGTAAGGGGACTAAGGGATTATTAATGGGTATGGGATTTCTTTGGGGGTAATGAAAATATTCTGGAGATAGATGGTGGTAATTGTTGCACAACTTTGGAAATATACTAAAAATCAATGATTGTATACTTTAAATTCAATACATTTTATGGTATGTGAATTATATCCAAATATAAAATAAATATTATTATAAAAGAATAACTGTTAGCTTTACTGAAATTTGGAAGCTTAAGGAACAATCACAAAAGGGAGTGCAAGAAAGATAAACTTGGGCCAGCTTTGAAAGGCCTGTAGCTTAAGCCAGGGATTTTGGATTTTACCCCATTGGTCAGGACAATGACTAGGGTTATACAAAATACAAGGGTCACCAAAAAATTCAGTAATCAAGATAAATGACATTTAAATGCAATGTTTTAAAAAATAAATGTTAAGTGTGAGAGGGGGAGGAGGTGGAGGCATATGGGGATCCCCTATATTTTTTATGTAACATTTATGTAATCTAAAGCTTCTTCAAAAATAAAAAAAATTGTAAAACAATGAAATGGGAATAATAAAAGCTAAAAAACGTAAAAAATCCATGGTGAACAAAATATTAAAAATTTAAAATAAAGACAGTATTGTTGGTAATGTGGGATTAAGGACTTTGGGCAGAGACAAGACTAATCATATTAAAGCTCTGGAAAGATAAATTTGGTGACAATATGTAGGTTGGATTTAGAGGGAGCAACTGAGGCAGAATAGTGCTTAGGAAGCTATTACAATATCCCATTTATAGATAAGGTCTAACTAGCCATGGTTGTTGGAAGACAGGAAAACCTGAGTGTGATACTTTGAGCTCACCTACAACCAGACACCTCCTGCCCTGCCTGAGTGTGGACCTTTGTGACAGCTCTACTGTCATTACTGGCTGCTTTGTTCACTACAGTACATATTGGTTTGAAGAGCTGAGGTGAGTTCAAGGATTTTCAGAGTTATCAGGAAAATGAATTGACCATGAGATGGCAATTGCATATAGCAAGGTTTATTTGGGTGACATGTGGACAGGTTTCCATGAGAAAGAATATGCAGAAGGGGAGCAGAGCAAGAGAACTCCCGAAAAGGGGAATCAGAGAGGGCACTTATAAGTCTAAGTGATGTTGCCCAGCAGCACAGCAGGGAGTCGATGGGTCAGAGAGCTCAGAAGAGCAGCAGCAGGTTGGGGTCTTTCATAGCCCCAGAATTTGTCTTATCTATGACTAGCAGATATCAGGTACAGTTTCATGGAGTATTCAAAGCAGGCAGGCTCCTTATGTCTAAAGTATAGCTTATTTTGGCTATATATAAAATAATTGGCTATATAAGAATTTGAACTTGGTGCCAGCAAACATTGAGGTCAATGATCCCGCCTGCTGCGAAGAAGCAAACAACATAGGCACCAATACACAGGGATCATCTTTGGCCAAGTTATATAACAAAATCATTTGCAGATATGCTAGGAACCAGGAAAAGCACCCATAATCTCTCTATGAAAAAAAAATAGTTGAAGATGTACTCCAACCAACTAAGACATGATACCAACTGTTAGTTCAAGAATAGGAAATTCACAGGCCATGAGAATGGGCTGTGGATATTCTCTTCCCTACAGAAAGAAAGAGTAAAAATAGAAAAAAGAGGAAAAAAGCGAAAATCTCATAAAATGAAATGTGTTGAAGAGATTTATTATTGTAAACATGGTAGTAAAAACGGCAGTAATCTGTATTTGAAATAATCAATTGTGTTAATAATAAAGACAAAATTCAATATGTGTGGAACAGAAATAAAAATGTTTTAAATATCTTTGTTTCAAGTGTGGAGAATTCAAGAGATAATTTCTTTCTTGTGTCTAGTAATTAGAGAAAAAGGTTAAAGTCCTTTTTACAAAAATGCAAGGTTAAATATTGTGATGGTTAGGCTAATGTGTCAACTTGGCCAGGTAATTGTGTCCAGGTATTAGGTCCAGCAAGCACTGGGCTAATTGTAATACAAGAGCATTTATGGACTTCGATCACCAGTGAGTTTACTGCATGGATGGCTGATTACATCTGCATCAATCAGGGAGATTGGATCAAGAATGGATGCCGCTTTTATCCAATCAGTTGACTGCCTTAAAAGGGGAAGTGATTTCAACATTCAGAGAGCATTTCCCAGCTCATCTTTGGACAGCCAACTTCTCCCAGAAACTCATTGAGGGCCTTTCATCAGTGTTTCATCGGAGCCCCTGGCTTGCAGCCTGCCTGTGGAACCTGGACTTGTGCATCCCCACGGACACGTGAGAGACTCTTATAAAATCTTATACTGTTGACAGATATCTCCTGTTGATTCTGTTTCCCGAGAGAACCCTGACTAATACAAATATCAATAACATGAAAAATAGGGTATATAGTTTTCAAAATTGTAGAAAACACTAAAACAAACGAAGGCAAAAACAGTCTAAATATCAAAAGAGTAAAGATAAAGACTTTTCTAGAAAGCAAACATTAAAAAAAGATAGCTTAGAACAAAATGAGAGAAAGAAGATTCAATACGTATTTTAAGAAAAATGTAAATGAGTTAAACACCCCTAATTAAAAAAACACACACAAAAACATTCATTTGAGTAAAAAACAGTATCCATTGTTATTATAACCATATGAAATATGAAATACACCAACAAAATAATATCAGAAAATAAGGTATAAAAAACAAGAGTTAACACCAGATGAAGGAAAATGTAGAATAAAAATTTTAAACATGAGACTGTAGTGATTGTGTTATCTTGACATAGAACACAAATCATTAGGTAGATATAATTTTAATGAAGATAATGAACTGAGGACTTCACATCAAGATACATAAAGGACAAAAGGCCAAGTAATAAAGGAACCATTCCAAAAATATACTACTGGGGGTTTTAAACACATTTCCCTTAATCTTTGTCTTATTAATGTGGCCAAAACTGAATAAATAATATACAAAGAATGTGAATAGTGCGATTACTAAAGTAGATTTAAAGAGTCTACATTGAACTTTTACCATATAGAGAATGCATCTTATTTTCCAGTGTCTTTGGAACATTTTTAAACTGTTAGCCTAGAAAGAAAATCTTAGTAAATTCCAAAGCAGAAAATGTACACACCACATTTTTTAGCATGATAAAATGAAAATAGAAATTTATTTTTAAAAGGTTTAACAACAAAAACAATCACCTACCACTTTTTAAAAGAGGATGACTAAATAACTCTTACATTAAGAAGAAATTAAAATGACAGACTACTTACAAATCACCAAAGAAAATACTACATATAACAATTTATAGCATGTAGCTAAAGATATAAGCAGAAGAAAATATATCATTTCAATTATTTCATTATTAAATTATAAAGAATGACAGTAAATGAAATAAGCTTTTAACCTAAGAAGCTGTTTTTATAAAAGTGCAGGGAAGTGGGAGGAAAAGGATAGTAAAGGTGAAAGCAGAAGTAAATTTCAGGAGAAAGCGTAATGATAGATTTAGTCAATACATCTCAAGATTCTGTTTAAAATAGCCAAATCTCCCGCACAACAAATCAAGAAAGAGAAAGAGGGGGCCGGCTGTAGACCAATTGGTAGGGTGCCGATTTGCCACATAGGAGGCCCCGGGTTTGGTTCCCAGGGCCTCCTCAAGTGTGCAGACAGCCTTGAGAAGGCAAGCCGCCGCGGGCAGGGCAAGCTGCAGCGAGCAGGCAGGCCGCCGCGCAGTGAGCTGACTTGGCGGGTCACCGCAGCGGGGGGAGACAAGCAGACACAGAAGAACGTAAAAATGAACATAGCAAGAACAAGCAGAAAGGGGGGGATATGTAATAAATAAAAAATAAATCTTTAAAAAAAGAAAGAAAGAGAAAGAAAATCACCCATACATTAAGCATGAGGAATATTAGAAAACCACAGATTCAGAATGGATAAACACTTTAGGAGAACGTAAAATGACTACTGTCTAATAAATGTAATGCAAGAGATAAAATGGATAACTTTTCTAGCAAAATAGTCTTCTGTAGAAGAAGAAAATCAGTAGTAACCACAAAAGAGATGGTAAAAAGTTGTTCAAGAACTCCTCTTTCTTCCTCATCCCCCAACCCCCACCACCCCCAGTGTGGGGCTGGGCTCAAACAATTTTACAGGTGGGCTTTTGTTCATAGAAAAGATAATTCCTACAACATTGAATAGATTCCTAAACATTGAAAAAGGATAATGCCCTATTCTTTTTATCAAGCTAGCATAACCCTGATATAATAATGTAACAAAAGCAGCTTAATTAAAAAACAAAACAAAACTAGAGACCATTCTTATTTATGAACTTAGTTACAGAAAATCACCATTTAAAAAGAAAATTATTTTTTAGGACCAACTTATCAACAGTGCCCTCTCATATAGTTTTTGAAATGCTGTTTTGACTCAGTTTTGAGGCCCTGGATAGAGGCCTGTCAGATTTCCTTCTTGAGGAGCTGATTAAATTCACACCCCACCTGGTCCTAATTGCCCCAGAGTCAACCCCTATCCCCAAAGCCCAGGAAATTATTCAAAATAGCCAATTCACAGGGAGCCCCTGGAATGTAGCTACCTCCTACCATTCAGGCTTGCTGGACCCTGTCCCAGATGCAACACTCCATGTGACCTTGGCACTTCTCTCATTTGGAGCTCTAAGTAGTAAAGGCATTGGCCTTTCATCATCCAATATCTTTGTGCCCTGTCATCCAAAGAACCAGCAACTATAGTTAATATCATACAATTATAAAACAGGCCCCCAATATTTTTAGGGGCTCATGAAAATGCTTTCATTTCTTTTAAATTCAGAAGAAAAAAATGAACTTTTAGGCTAAACATGGTCACGGGGTTAAGAATTACTCAATAAATGGGAGAACACTGAATTCCCATCTTGGAGAGCTCTGCCATATGTTCCAGAAGAGTAGCAACATCCCCCCAAGTGCAGGGGCAGTGTCTGGCAAAGGAGGATGATCCATTGATGGGCCCTTGTTATTGATGACTAGCCTTATGAGTCATTGCTGTTGAAATTGAAATAGCCTAGTGTTAAGGGGTGCCTAAGAGTTGCCTCTGGAGAACCTCCTTGTTGCTCAAATGTGGCCTCTCTCTAAGCCAAACTCAGCATTTGAATGTATTACCTTCCTCCCAGCGTGGGACATGACTCCCAGGGATGAGCCTCCCTGGCAACGAGGGATTACTAACAAATGCCAACGGGCAGAACGACTGGAAAAAGACTCCGAATAAAAGGGGGAAATAGTAAAGACAAATGAGTTCATAGGGCTAAGAGACTTCAAAGTAAAGACAAATGAGTTCATAGGGCTAAGAGACTTCAAAGTGAGTCGGGAGGTCAACCCAAAGGTAACACTTATGCAGATTCCAGTAGGACCTCCTAGGCTTCCAATATGGATATCACCCCAAACAGAGGGCATCCTGAGGGCTTTGGAGATATCCAGGTCCTATATCAGGGCAGATAGCCCCAGAGTTTGGTGCTTTACCAGTGGGCCCTAATTTGGAATCCTTGCTCCTGAGAGTGACAGAGACTGACCGAAATATGTCTTCACTGCTCATGGTCCATCTGTCTCTTCTATTCAAACCTATATTTGATGCCAGAGTTTTAGGTGTCCTTCTAGAGACCAGAGCCTATGGTCTGTCCATGTGCCAACTGGGTCCAGAGGCTCTGTGGACCTGCAACTCCTACTCTACAACTCAATGGACTCACCCGGGACACCTCGTGGGGAGATGATGATTGACGACGGCTATCCTGGGGAATGGAGAGAGCCTGCAGCTGCAGGCAGGACAACTCTTCCATTGTATCCATGGGATATAAGCCCCCCCCTCACTTGGTGGTGGAGGGGACATCACCATCCCAGACTCCTCAGGATTGGGGGAAGAACTATGGACTAGAATGGACTTGTTGGTGTCCTGTTATAGACTTGTTATAGATTCATGCAATGGAAGAAATTACAAAATTATGTGGAGCCAGGGGCCACTGGACGCTTTGGGGGCAGGGAGAGGGAAGGGCAATTGTAATACAGGGGCTTTTTTTGGGACTGGGGAATTGTCTTGGGTGATGTTACAATGGAGGATATAGGCCATTTTATATCATCATGTATCATGCAGAACTGTATGGGAGAGAGGGTGGTCTACAGTCTGAACTGTGGTCCATGCTTGGTGGCAAAGCCCCAAAATGTGTATATCTATTACAGGCATTGTGCCACACTGATGAAGGATATATATGTGGGAGGTTGTGGGAGGTGTGGGAGGTGTGGCATATGGGTACTACTAACATTTCTGTGTAATATTTATGTAATCAATGTATCCTAAAAAATACATATATATATAAAATAAATTTAAAATGTTTTATTATAAAATATTGATATATTTGTCTTCATATCAATATAGTAGTAAAATATATTTTAATATCTTATTATGGCAGAAGGGACCCTTAAAGGCAGAAGAGTGGAAAGTCATAATGGGTCCTGCTTTAAATGGTAGCTTGACAAAAGTTTACGGCTGCATCTAGGTTTAACAGGACTGCACCAGAGAAATTCCTGTCTACTTTATCACTGTAAGAATAAGAACACCTGCTCTGGGATTCATTTTCTCATTCACAAATTTGCTATTTTTCCTACACATCTCATGGTTCCTCCTTGGAGAACGGTATTTACAATACTTTGTAAAACAAAAACAAACAAAACTGAGGGACTATAGCCTAAAGCACAATATGTGTCTGCTTCCTTCCACAGCAGAAATCTGCAGTTTGAGGTGAGGACTCAGATGGGCACCCCAGAGTCAGTATCAAATCAGTGTAAGTGAACAGAGCAAGGCCAGGGAGCTGCGTCCTTAACTCAGCTTTGTACCCCAACAGCAAGAAAGGTACATAGGGACACCTGACTACTGTGGCTCTAGACCCCCTCCATTGTGACTCATCACAAGGTTCCTACCACCTTGAAAATTATAGAACTTACTAAGCCTGCAAAGCATCCAGGGAAGCACTTTCTCTCACAATTCTAAAAAGGATAGAAAATACAATAGTAAAGATAATTTTTTAAAGGGAGTGGGGGAGGGGAGTGTGTGTTTGTAATATTTTTTGTGACCAATGGGAAAAAAAAGACCACTTGTTTTTCCTCACAAATAGCTTCATTGGCATCTTTCATCCCGAAGCCCACCATTCTAATTTCATTTTTTCTTCCTTTCTCCCATATCAGTTCTTTTTGGTCATACACGTCAAATCGGATCTCCCTTTCCTCCCTGCCAACGCAAAGTCCTTATGTATGTTACCTTATTTATCTGTGATACTGTCTTAACTTTTACAGAAGGTTAGAGTTGCCACTAAAGAAGCAAAGAGGATGGTCCTTGGCCAAGCTGGGGGTGGAAGTGAGGGCAGGGGAGTGTTAGGGAAAGTCCAGTCCAAGAGAAGTGGGTGACACTGAAGCCAGTCCTTGAAGTAAGAGAGAGCCCTCATTTGATTGAAGAGATTTTGTAATGACTCTCTTTGAATATCTTTATTTCTTCTTCCCACAAATACATAATTCTTACCCATCAACACAATGCTGAATATTGTGCTAAAAGAGTAGATTCAAGGGGGCCGGCTGTAGCCCAGTGGATAGGGTGCCGGTTCACCACATGGGAGGCCCTGGGTTCGGTTCCCAGGTGCCTCTCCAAGTGGGCAGGCCACCTTGAGAGGGCAAGCCGCCACAGGTGGGGCAAAGCCACCACGGGCAGGGCAAAGCCGCCACGGGCAGGGCAAGTCACCCACAAACAGAGCAGAGCCGCCCACGA
>PVKH010029977.1:0-12576 GCA_004027955.1 Chaetophractus vellerosus | reverse complement strand
TCTTGTGACTGTAAGGTTTTAATTTTTGAAATGAATAAAATTGTCCCTATTAATCATAATCAAGAAACCTATGTTTTGAATCAAGACAAAATTTTCTAAAATTAGGGAATTAATCATCATCCTTCTGTTTCTACCTTTCTGATTTCTAGAAAGTTAGATTTTTAGCTTAGTCAAATAAACTTTATGTCTAGATCCAAAGCTGTTAAATATGAAAAAATTTACCGAACTTGGCTTTCTGGCTGTGAGTTGAAGAATGAGTAATATTCAAACATAGTAGAAGAAGCCAAAAATGGTCTATTAAGAGCCATTACTAACTAAAGGTACCTGATTTTAACAGTTAGAAGAAATAGTTATCTTTTATTCCGGACAACCTGGACTAGGAATAAAATGAGAAGAATTTGAATGTTTGGTGAATATTCCTTTTCAGCCTCAGACTTTAGGACCCCCATTCTGTCCTTAATTATGATATACTATTCACTAGCAACTTTGTTCAAGAATCAGAAGTGGTCAGGATTCTGATGCAAACTAAATTAAATAGACATATTCCATCTTTTTTTTTTGTTACATATCCTCCCCCCCCCGCCTTTCTGCTTGCTCTTGCTGTGTGTCCATTCTTCTGTGTTCTTCTATGTCTGCTTCTTGTCTCCCCCCATTTTTGTGGCAACGTGCCGAGTCGGCCCTCCGCGCAAGCGGCTCGCCCCGCTCGTAGGTGGTTCCATTCCGTTTCATGGGCGCTCTGCTCTGTGTTTTGCGGGCAGCACAGCTCCGTGTTTTCCGGGCTGCTTGGCTCCGTGATTCATGGGCAGCAGCTCTGTGTTTCACGGGTGACCTGCCATGCCTGTGGCGGCTCCGTCCTGCCCGTGGTGGCTTTTTGCCTTGCCCCCAGCGGCTTTGCCCCGCCCACAGCAGCTTGCCTTTCTCAAGGCCGTCTGCTCGCTCAGAGAGGTCCTTGGGAACCGAACCCAGGGCCTCCCATGTGGTGTACCGGCGCTCTTATCCACTGACCTATACAGTCGGCCCCTATTCCATCTTACCTGTATACAAAGAATAGTTGAACTCAGTTATATTTTAGTGAAAAGAGATTCTTTTATAAAAAATATTTCTGGGCCCAAATTAGGCTTCTCTTCTCTTTTTCTATGACCAAGATTAATATGGCCTAGTCCCCAACCGTTATGAATTTGAAAATCCATGTGTAATATATATGGGCAAAGTGTGCTCAATATCAAAACAAAAGTGCAAATAAAATGCTCTGGAAATACAGAAAAAACTTTAGTCTTAAAGAATATGTATAAGAAGAAAATGGCATTTGGACATTGAAGAATGGAGGGGATTTGGAGGAAGAGAAACATTCTAGCAGATATAATAGCTTGATAAAAGCCATACATAATTAACAAGTTTAGGTTAAAGGATAGAGAGGAGAATGGTGTGTGTGTGTGTGTGTGTGTATGTGTGTGTGCGCGCATGCACAGCATGTATCTAGTGGTAAATGGTTGTTGAGAAGATGGAGTCACTTTAAAAGAGGGCTTTGGATTCCAAATTGAGGAGATGGTATTTATTTTGTATTGGATGGGAAGTCATATAAGAACGTTGAACAGAGCTACTCAAGTCATTGTTTTAAGAACACAACTGGTGGCCAAAATGTACAGGATAATTAGAATAGGAGCAATTAGAGACATAAAAACGTAAATTTGTTACTATAGTTCAGATGAAAGTTGACAGAAAAGATAAGATTGGTACAGAGGCAGAGCTCTATGAGATAAAGGACACAGGGACCCATTTGAAGTGGTTGGTCAAGAAGGTCTTTGAGAACTTTGAGGATTTGAATCTCAGTCTTCAAGAGGATGGGATGGTGATGATATTAGCCAATATTGAAAGGTAGAGAGATGATGGCTTGTAGGCCAATGTGATGAAGATCGCATATTGAGAGTAGAAACTGAGAAATAATAGATAACTTCTGCAAGTCTTTGAACATAATGGTATATTTTCATATATATGTTAACACTTGCAGGAGAAACTGTTGTTACTGCTATAATGTGCAGCATTAATAGAAATAGGCTTGATTGTAATTGAAAACACATTGATGGCTTTATTTTGTTTGCTATTCATGTTTGAGCTGTTGAGTTTTGATGAAAATCTGGATACATGAACTTTATAGTAAATGATAACGTAGGAATTCCAGAAGATAGTAAAACACCCAGGAGAAGAACATTTCTGGCCCAGTCCTTTTAGTTGTAATATTAAATGTTTTGTTCAATGTACTGTTCTTGCTGACTAAATGGTCTATTTCTAAATGCTCTTTTTATTCCCATGGTATCCAAAGTTTAACAAACAGTAGGAGAGAATATTAGATTATGATTCATAGGAAGGAAAAAAGGAAAAAAAGAAAAGTTGTTTCATTTTAGGTCAATTGTACACTTCCCTGGGATTTGATTTTTCCCTGTGCTGGAATATTTAGAGGACAGTTTGTTAGAGATAACAGTTGTGAGAAATGAAATGATAAAATTATATATAAGTGTATATGTATATACATTTTCTTGGTATCTTTTGAATATTACCACAGCAGTGAAATTGGCACATACAGTGAAATTGAGAGGTCAAGACCACCAAATCAAATAAAAATGCCTTAATTAGTATCAACTAATTATTAACTTAAGGGACACTTCAAATGTAGTTTATTAGATTTTAAAAATCTTCCTCCATCTTTCAGATGTCTATGTATTCAAATATTCCACTCTTTTATCTCTGTCTTCAAGTAAACTTGAGAGGAAAAAAACAAACAAATGCAATCCATTTTGTTATTTGTTATTTTTCTGTAAAAGATTAGTTAGTGAAAGCAAGTGGGGCTTTAGACTAAATGAGTTTTTCTTTTTCTTATTGGGATCAGTCATGTTATCTTTGGTGTCTACTAGTACACATGGTCCAAGGGTAAAACACGCAAAGTTGTACCTGACTCCTTAACAAGTAATATGTTACTTCTAGGAGTATTTACAATCATATTTTTATTTTCATATGAATATTTAAAAATTATTTTCCTACACTATTAAAACGAAGCCTTTAAGTTACTTACCAGAGACTAGTAATAAGCATCAAATGTCATCAAGGGTATCAAGTGCCCTCCTCCATTGCCATAAATATTTCAGAATTATCACTTCTTTTGCTTTGTAATCAGATTGATATATTTACAAATTATAATAAATCCAGATTGGGGAAGCAGTCAAATCAGTTCCAGTCTTCTATTATATTTGGTAAAGAGAATGCGTTTCTGTAGTGGGAACAGAATAAGGAGGGGTATTTTAACCGCACAGCCTAAAAAGTGTTTGCAAATTTCTTAGGAAGACCTTTAATCTATTAAGGTAGTCAGACAGAACAGGGCTGTTCTCACTGCTGCTTTGTGTGAAAGGAAATGAGGAATAGCCAAAGATAGCTCCGAAACTCCTCAGCCTGGATGGCACAATACTCTTTGGGTACTCTTTAAGGAGTCCTGTACATGGGAAGCCATTCAAGTATAATTTTCATGCCAGACTTCAGATGGAGAATCTATTCAGCTAACTTCATTTTCCTGGTATGATTTTAAACAAATGTAGAAGGTCATCTTTCTATTTGGCCCTGTAAGTTTTATTAGCAAAAGCCATTTTAACATAAAATTTATACTTCCTTACTACGAGAGCTTCATTATTTACTCAGGACGCTTAAGAATTTCAGTGTTCCTAAATTCAGAAATCTCTATACCACTTTAGGGAGCATTGTTTTGTTTTTGGATTAAGGAGGAGAGTGCACTTGCTTTTGGATTTTCATTTTTAAATCCAGAAAAGAAAATAAATAATCTCAATAGTTTTTGCTTTGAGCTAACAAAGCCAGAAGTGGGAGCTGGAATAAGAGTCAAGGTGTCACCTATCCTGCCAGAATTTATAGGTAAGAAGCAATTGTGCTGTTGGAAGAGTGAAGATTTTACTGGTAACATCAGAGGCTGTCCTCAAGTTGAAATCTGCAATAACACTGCTAGATAATGAAAGCAGAACATTAGCTTTTTTAGATGTTTCTTTGAGGAGTGATATAACATTTGACATGTAAAACTACTATATCTAATGATCAGGGAAGAATGGATTTGTGCTTGTCAACATGTTCCCTATCTGAAAGAAGGCATAGAAATGCAAAGTAGAGTGTCTGAAAAGGAATGAGGACTGTTAAGAGAGGAGAATGATATTCTTAAGTGTTGCTTTTGTACAGCAAGAAGGTATATACCTTCCTCAAGCACTTGTCAAGTCCTTGACTGGGCTAGACTAGACAAACTTGTGACTGAATAAAAATGAGGAGGATAAAAGTTGAACTGCTCTAGGCTAGTCATTTACAAGGAGCAAGGAATCAATTCATTCTTGAATCTTTTTAATCTCCTTTAGTATAATTAAAGAGACAAACTACACATTGGCTTTTTAAAATTTGGCAAATTTGGAGACTAAAATTTTTGAAATATGAATTATGAAAAACAATAAGCCTTAGCACTAAACCAAATATTAATGATATATACAATAAATAGCACTTACGTGTTATATTTGGACATGGTCATTAAAAAAATTTTTTTTTTCAAAATTAGTAAACTTTATTTCAACTTCAAAAAATAAAATAACAGACAAAAGGCAGCTTAACAAATTATGGAAGCATTACTTAAAAAAAATCCTGTCCTGGCACATTTATCTTATTTAATCCAAAAAAAAAATTCAATTGTTTCTCTAGTGTTCAGAAAGATGAGTAAATGAGCACAGATTGGTTAAATGGTATGACTCAAATCTCTTGTTAGTGAAGAAACTGGAAAAAAAAAAACAACCAGATTGATCATATTTACATCTCATAAAACTTCATATTTACATCTCATAAAACTAAGTCACGCATTCTTTTTTTTGACCTTTAGCATTGATATAGTACCTTCTTTGCCGTGGTACAAAAATATTACAATATTACTGTTAACTATAGTCTAAAGTTACATTAGTTGTATTTGTATCACTACATTTGTAACACCTAGTAATAGAGGAACATTCTTGCATTTTTTATTATTAACCACAATCCTCCTCTACCACTAAAATCACTATGATAGAAAGTCCCTAGATTATCCTCTAGCTGTCTTTCAATTAACATTAACCTCCCTAGATTACCCCTTTCAGCCACAATCACATTTACAAATGAAAAGTGTTGGTTATACTCATTATAATGTGTTACCCCTACCTCTATCCGGTCCCAATATTTACAATCAACCTTATTAAATATTCTACATACAGTCAGCATCAGCTCCCCCTTCTCAACCTACATTCTGTCTCCTCTTAACCTATACTTTACATTTTAACTTCAAAAGTTTACTCAGCATATTTAGTTCATATCAGTGAGACCATACAATATCCGTCCTTTTGTGTCTGGTTTATTTCACGCAACATAATATCCTCAAGGTTTATCCATGTTGTCATATGTATCCTAAGTTCATTTCTTCTTACAGGTGAATAGTATTGCATCGTATGTACATACCACATTGTGCTTATCCATTCATCGTTTGATGGGCACTTAGGTTGTTTCCATCTTTTAGCATTTATGAATAATGCCGCTATGAACTTTGGTGTGCAAATATCTGTTCATGCCCTTGATTACAATACTTCTGAATATATTCCTAGTAACAGGATTGCTGGATATACAGGAGTTCTATATTTAGCTTCCTAAGGAACCACCAAACTGTTCCACAGAAGCTGCACCATTTTACATTTCCACTAACAGTGAAGGAGTGTTCCTATTTCTCTGCATTCTCTCCAGCGCTTGTAGTTTTGTGATTGTGTTTTTTAAAAATGATCGATTCATAAGGCATGAAATGTATCTTATTATAGTTTTGATATGCATTTCCCTAATAGCTAGTGATGTTGAACATTTTTCCATGTGCCTTTTGGTCATTTGTATTTCCTCTGGAAAAAAGTTTATTCAAGTCTTTTGACCATTTTTAATTGGGTTGTTTGTCTTTGTATCATTGAGTTGAGTATCTCTTTAGTTACATGAAAATCACTTATCAGATATGTGGTTTCTGAAAATTTTCTCCCATTCATTAGGTTGCCTTTCCACCTTCTTCACAAAGTCATTTGAAACACAAAAGTATTTAATTTTGAGGTGGTCCCATTATATTTTCTTTGAATGCTTGTGCTTTGGTATAAGGTTTTAGAAACCACCACCTACCACAAGATCTTGAAGATGTTTCCCTACATTTTGTTCTTGTAGTTTTATGGTTATAGCTTTTATATTTAGGTCCTTGATCCATTTTGAGTTAAAAATTTTACATAAGGTGTGAGATAAGGGTCTTTATTTCTTTTAAATATGGGCATCCACTTATTCCAGCAGCATTTGTTGAATACACTGTTCTGGCCCACCTGGGTGGGCTTGACAGCCTTGGTAAAAATCACTTGAGCATAGGTGTGAGGATCTATTTCCAAACTCTCAAATATATCCCACTGATTAATTTGTTCGTCTCTATGCCAGTCACATGCCGTTTTTATCATGGTTGCTAAATAATATGCTTTAAAGTCAGGAAGTGAGAGTCCTTCAACTTCATCATCTTTTTAAAAAATATTTTTGGCTATTTGGAGCCATTTACCTTTCCAGATAACTTTGATATTTGACCTTTTCAATTCTGAAAAGAAAAAAAGGCTGTTGGAATTTTTATTGGGATTGCATTGAATCTGTAAATCAGTTTAGGTAGAATTGACATCTTACAGATATTTCTTCTTCCAATCCATGAACACAGAATATCCTTCCCTTTTTAAGGTCTTCTTTGGTTTCTTTTAACAATGTTGTGTAGTTTTCAGAGTATAGGTCTTTTTTTTATGCCCTTGGTTAAGTTGATTCCTAAATATTTGATTATTTTAGTTGCTGTTGTAAATGGAATTTTTTTTCTGACCTCCTCCTCAGTTTTCTCATTAGTAGTGTATGGAAACACTATTGATTTTTGTGTATTAATCTTGTATCCTGCCACTTTGCTGAAGTTGTCTATTAGTTCTAGTAGCTTTCTTGTGGATTTATCGGTATTTTCTAGGTATAGGATCATATCATTAGTGAAGAGTGAACATTTTTCTTCTTCCTTTCCTATTTGAGTGCGTTTTATTTCTTTTTCTTGCCTAATTGTTCTAGCTAGAACTCTAGCACAATATTGAGTAACAGTGGAGACAGTGGTCATCCTTCTCTCTTCTGATCTCAGTAGGAAAGCTTGCAATATTTCACCATTGAGCACAATGTTAACTGGGTTTTTCATGTATACAGTTTATTACATTGAGACATTTTCCTTCTATTCCTATATTTTGGAGTGTTTTAATCAAAAAAAGGATGTTATATTTTGTCAAATGCCTTTTCTGCATCATTTGATATGACCATGTGATTTTTCTTCTTCAATTTATTCACATGGTGTATTACATTGATTTTCTAATGTTGAACCACCCTTGCATATCTATATTAAATCCACTTGATCATGGTGTATAATTCTTTCAGTGTGCTTTTGGATTCAGTTAGAAAGTATCATATTGAGGAGTTTGCATCTATATTCATTAGAAGTCTGTAATTTTCTTTCTTTTTTTTTTTGATATTAGTGTGAAGTCTTTTTTTTTTTTTTTTTTTTTTTTTTTTTTTTTTTTTTTTTTTTTTTTTTTTTTTTTTTTTTTTTTTTTTTTTTTTTTTTTTTTTTTTTTTTTTTTTTTGGTGTTAGAATGATGTTGGCTTCGAATGAGTTTGGTAGTATGCCCTCCTGTTCAATTTTTGAAGAATTTGAGCAAGATTGGTATTAAATCTTCTTTAAAAGATTGGTAAAATTCACCTTTGAAGCCATGTGGTGGTCCTGGACTTTTCATTTTGGGGAGGTTTTTGATGACCGTTTCAATTTATTTACTTGTGACTGGTTTGTTGAGGTCTTCTCTTGCTTTCATGGTCAGTGTGGATCAAGTTTTTATCCATTTCCTCAGAGTGGTCTAGTTTGTTGGTGTATGGCTGTGCATCATATCCCCTTATGATTTCTTTTATTTCTGTGGTGTCAGTGGTAATATCCCCATCACATTTTTTGTTTTATTTATTTGCATCTTCTCCTTTTTATTTGCTATTCTGCATGAATGTTTGTCAATTCTGTTGATCTTCAAGCACGAACTTTTGGTTTTGTTGATTCTCTCTGTTTTTTTTTTTATTTTATATATATTCTCCATTTCATTTATTTCTGCTCTAATCTTTGTTATTTATTTCCTTGTCCTTGATTTGGGATTAGTTTGCTTTTACTAGTTCCTCTAGGTGTGTGGTTAGTTTTTTATTTTATTTCTCTTTTTTTTAATGTAAGCATTTTTGGCTATACATTTTCTTCTCAGCACTGCCTTTGCTGTATCCTATAAGTTTTGATGTTTTGTGTTCTTGTTTTCATTCATCTCAAGATATTTACTGATTTCTATTGCAATTTCTTATTTGACCCACCAATTATTTTTACTCTCTTGCAAGACAGGGGAAATGGGCCAGAAGTTGCACAAGGGAGTTGCTTTTGGGACCTGGAGACCAGGAGGTTTCTACAGGCATCATCCGGGAGGGATTTGTGACGAGAGACAAAAGAGTCAAAAGGAAAACTGTTAGTTATTAGCCTCCATGCCTAGGAATGCCACCCATCCCCCACCCTAGGCTGAACAGCCTACGTAAAACCTGCAGCTGAGCTGCCAACAGACTGTGAAAGGACATATTCTTCCCTGGGAAGAGGGAGGATGTGGCAGAAGGCTGAGTATGATTTCTCTTCAGTGGGTTTAAA
Organism: Chaetophractus vellerosus; assembly: GCA_004027955.1. Taxonomy (NCBI): domain Eukaryota; kingdom Metazoa; phylum Chordata; class Mammalia; order Cingulata; family Chlamyphoridae; genus Chaetophractus; species Chaetophractus vellerosus. The sequence goes on along the minus strand of PVKH010029977.1, from coordinate 3,791 downwards.
CAGCATAACCCAGCCATGAATCAGTGGCTCAGAAAGTCTAGTCAGTGAAATTGCAAGATCCATCTCTGTGGAAAGGTTTACCAAAGATTGCCATCTGCTGGTAGGCGAGGAAAGTGAATGGAGACTAGGCTTGTCTCTCAGTTCTTTCCCAGGGCCCATTTATCTGTGCCCCATAGTGCGTCCTTGGCCCTGTTTTGATAATTTAAACAGGATAATCTTAAAGTTTTAGGAAAAATTATACCCTAAATCAATGAAGAACTATGAAACAAAGCCACTAGGCAAGAGACAGAAATTGACCAACAGAATAAAATCACTAACATAATCAGATGCCTAGATATTAGCAAAAAATTATAGTAAGAAACAGGAAGATATGGCCCAGCCAAAGGAACAAACCAAGAATCCTGAGGAGACACAGGATTTAAAGACAACTAATCAATGGTCTTCACACAAATCTCCTAAATCAATTCAATAAGTTGAGGGAAAACATGACTAAAGAGATAGAAGATTTTAAGAAGACACTGTGTGAACATCAAGAACAATTTGAAAGCCTGCAAAGAAAAGGAACAGAGTTTATGGGAATGAAAGACACAATGGATGAGACAAAAAACAAATTAGGGACATATATTAGCAGATTAGAATTGGTTGAGGACAGAATAAGTGAATTGGAAGAGAGAGCATCTGAATTTGAAAAGGCAGAAGAACAGAAAGAGAAAAGAATGGAAAAAATTGAACAGGGGCTCGGAATTGAATGACAGTGCAAAATACACAAAGATATGCATTATACATGTCCCAGAAGGAGAAGAGAATGGAAAAGGGGCAGAAAGAATATTTGAGAAAATAATGACCTAAAGTTTCCCAACTCTTATAAAAGATGTGAATATCAATATTGAAGAAGGGCAACATACTCTAAACAAAATAAATCTGAATAGACCTATTCCAAGACACCTACTATTCAGAATGCCAAATGCCAGAGATAAAGAGAGGATTCCGAAAGCAGCAATAGAAAAGCAATGTATCATTTACAAGGGGCCCTAAATAAGACTTACGTGGCAATCTCTCATCAGAAACCATGGAGGGGAGAAGGCAATCGTATGATATTTTTAAAGTAATGAAAGAGAAAAATGGCCTTCCAAGAATTTTTATCCAGAAAATCTGTACTTCAAAAATGATGATGAGTTTAAAGTCTTCATAGACAAACAAAAACAGAGAATTTTTTACCAAAAGCTTGAGTTTACAAATTATTCTAAAGGATATACTGCAGCCTGGAAGGAAATAATAAGGGCTAGAGCTTTGGAGATGAGTGTAGAAATGAAGAGTTTAAGTAAGGTTTACTAAAAGGTTAAAAAGGCAGACAATAGTAAGATATGTTGAGGGAAAGCCAAGAGATAAAATGGACAATGTAAGTAATACCTTTGCAGTAATAACATTGGATGTTAGTGGATTGAACTCCCCAATCATAAGTCATAGATTGACAGAATGGATAAAAAAATATGAGCCATTTATATTTTGTCTACAGGAGATTCACCTTAGATGCAAGGACACAATCAAGCTGAAAGTGAAATGTTAGAAAAAGGTATTCCAGGCAAATGGTAATAAAAAATGAACTGGAGTAGCAATACTTGTATCAGACAAAAATAGATTTAAAATGCAAAGCTGTTACAAGGGATGAAGGTAATTATAAATTTTAAAAAGGGCCAATTCACCAGGAAGAAATAATAATACTAATTATTTATGTACCTAACCTAGGTGCCCCAAAATACAAGATGCACACAGAGGCAAAACTTAAGGGAGAAATAGACGTCTCTACAATAATAGTTGGAGATTTCAATATACCACTCTCAGCATTGGATAGAACATTTGGACAGTGGATAAATAAGGAAACAGACACCTTGAGTAATATGATAAATGAACTAGACCTAACAAACATTTATAGAACATTACACACCAATATACTTGATGTACTTTCTTCTCAAGTGCTCATGGCTCTTTCTCCAGGATTGACCATTTGTTGGGTTATAAGTCAGATTTCAATAAATTGAAATGATGCAAAGCACTTTCTCTGCTCATAATGTAATGAAGCTGGAAATCAATAACAGGTAGAAAAAGGGAACGTTCACAAATATTTGGAGATTAAAGAAAAATAAATTTTTTAATTACAGGAACTATTAAAGTGAAAAAGGTCATTTTGACGTTGAATGAAATAATATAGAAAATTAAGGTCATATTTCTAAAGAAAAGGTTTCAAGTCCTGTCTATAAACTAATGTCTAACAAAGGTGGGGCCAGGCTTTGTGGTTGGGGCTACTTTTTAAGAAGTGCTTTAAAACCTGGGAATTTGGTGCAGTGCTGATCAATATAGAAGATTGTTGAACAGTCTAGAAATTTGCACAAATACATGCTGACTCACTTAAGTACTTCCCAAATCATACTTACATGGGTCATTATCCTTGAGTGCCTCTGTACAAAGAATGTTTGTCTTTTGTATGTCACCTCTGTGAACTCTTTCCAGCTGGGCTCTTTTGCTCTTTTTTCCATATGTCCACTTACACATCTGTCTATATTCTAGTTTTTAATTGTTTATCTTTTTAAAAAATCTTTTTAAAAAATCTTTTTAACTTGTCTATCTTTTCCACAGATGGTAAGTTCCGAGGGTAGAAAGTTTTACTCATGTTTTTATCACTCCTGGTAGTAAATGGCAAGTGTCTTACACATAATAGACTCTACATACATATTTGTCGAATGAATGGTTGATGACACAATTTATCATTTGGATGTAATCATATTAAAAACATGTGAAGTTCTGATTGGAAATGACTTCCTTAATTGTTACCCTAATCATTAAATTGTATTTACTATGCCCCCAGGAGTAGATGTTTTTATACTGAGTTGCTGAGTCTAACTAGGGTATCAATTCCATTTTAATTTTGTGAAATGTGTCCAATGACTGTCTTAACCTGTAACTGGAATTAAATTCTCATAGCATTTTATCAAGTGCATCAAACTCACATCTCAGTTTAATTGAGTTTCTTAGTCTAAAAAGTGGGCTTACTTAGAGCTATTCTAAACCTTGGTAGGACAATACATAGAAGAGGACTTTCTGCCTCTGATATAGGACACATCAGAAATGTGGGAGTTTTGATTTTGTACTAATTTTATGTCTTATATCAGGTGGACATGTTTGATGCTGGGGTTATAAGGTACCCAAATACAAATATAATCTTAAAAGGAAAAAGTAATTTAATTTAGATGTTTTCTACCAAAATACTCCTTCATTTATCAATATTAATTTATCCTCTTTCTGTCATCCATAATCATGACAGCAGAGTTCCAAAAACTAGTATGCTAATTATTTCCTCAAATCTATTGACCTTTACTAAATCAACTCCTTGATGGCATAAAAGTATCTATTCTCAATGACACCTTCCCTATCAGCAAAACCACACATCATATGAAGTTATGGTTCATTTGGAGTTATGCTGTCTCTAAGATGACAGACTGAAATATAAAGATAGCTAACATTTATTGAGTGCATGCTATAAGTCAGACTGCAACTTATGTGCCTTACATATATTCACTTATTGAGTTTCACAGCAATCCTATTTAGCTAAGTCTCACAGCTGGTTAAGCAGAACTAGGATTTTGTCCCAGGCAGTCTAGTTTGAACCTGTCTATAATGCCTGTCTGTGAATTGTTTTCATCTAATTAAACGTCCCTTTCTTCCACTTCTCTGAGCCTATTGCTTCTCCTATTTGGACCCTACATCATGACCTCCAGTTCCTTGACCTCTCCCTT
>PVKH010029976.1:0-12553 GCA_004027955.1 Chaetophractus vellerosus | reverse complement strand
CCAATATCCATTCTCCCATTCTTCCTTAGTAAGGCAACCCCAGTTTCTTAGCTGAGCACATAGCTGCTTAGAGAACAGACCACATCTTCCAGTATCCCTTACAGCCTTGTGACTAAGTTCTGGTCAATGAGGTGTAAGCGGAAGCCCTCTGGGAAGTTTCTTTAAAAGGGAGGGGTTGCCTTTATTAATATATATTTTTTTCCTTCTTACTGCCTGGAAGTAGAAGTGATGATTGGTGCTCTAGCAGCCATCTTGAACCATGAGGTGACCTTGGGAAAGGAATCCATGCACAGCAAAGCAACAATATAGAACCTGGGTCTCCAACACCATGAAGCCAATATACAAAATCTGAATTGCTTGCTGCTGCACTTCTTTTGTATGTGAAGTAAATGTCACGTATAAAAATTTAATAATGGCTCAAGCCATCATGTTATAAATTTTTGTTACTTACAACTGAATGCAATCCTTATTAAAACACCACCTCTTTTTTTCATTTAACAAATATTTATCAAACACACACTCCACAACAATCACTATTCTAGGCATTTGGGATAGAACTGTGAATGAAACAAAGAAAAACCCCAGCCTTGGCAGAGTTACTTTTTAGTAAAGGGAACAGACAATAATCAAGAATAAATGTATTAGGGAAGCGGATGTGGCTCAACCAGTTGGACTCCTGCCTACCACATGGAAGGTCCCGGGTTTAGGTCCTGGTGCCTGCTAAAGAAGAAGAGCAGATGCCTGAAGGAGCAGATGCCACAAGCCAGCAGACGCGGTAGCCCATGGAAAGCGGATGTGGCTCAGGCCGTTGGGCACTCGCCTTCCACATGGGTTTGGTTCCTAGTGCCTCCTGGAGAAAGCAAGCAAACAAGGAGCAGACAGATGAGAGAACCATCTGGGTGAGGGGGATAAAAAAAATGTCTTAGATAACAAGACATTTTATTACAGGAATAAAATGGGAAAGAGGAAACCAAGGGTGCTTGGGATGGTAGTTTCCATTTTAAATAGGCTGACAGAGAAGGTTCCATGAGAATGTGATGTCTCAGCAGGAATCTCAAGGAAGTGAAGGAGCAAGGCTTATGAATATTTGGAGAAGGAGTGCTCTTGGCAGAGCTAGCTGTAAAGGCAAGAGCCCTGAGTTTGGAACATGCCTGGCACACTTAAGGAACAGCAGGAAGGCCAGGTGGCTGGAAGGAAGTGACTGAGATGGGGGTCAGTAGGATCTGAGATCAGAGATGTCACATGGAAGCGTCAAAGAGTTATTGGGAAAACTAAAGGAGATGGTGTGTATTGCCATTCTTGGAACAGGTCCTGGCATACAGTATGTGCTCAATAAAGGTTTTCTCTCCCCTCAAACCCTTCCTCCCTCCATTTTAATATGAAAATTTCCAAACATAAAGAAAAGTTGAAAGAATTGTACAGGGAACACCCAAATAGCCATCACCTAGATCCTACAATTAAATTAATAGGCTAGTGTTATCCCAGGTCGATCATCTATCAATCAGTCCAACTTTTTTTTATACCTTTGATACATTTCAAAACTTAAACATTTGATAAGTTGCAGGCATCAACACACTTCACCCCTAAACATTTCAGCATGCATATCATTAACTAGAGTTCAATATTTATTCAGGCTAGGGTTTTTTTGTTTTTGTTTTAGGTAAAATTTACATACATTTTAATGTACAAATCTTAAGATGAGTTTTGTTAAATACCTAATACTCATGGACCCTAAACTCCTATCAAGATATGAAACATTACCACCACCCCAGAAAGTTCCCTCGGGTGGGTCCACCTGCAGTCAGTTGCCACTCTCACCCCAGTCCATGCTGGTTCTGACTTTTTTCGCCATAGTTCAGTTTTGCCTGTTCTAGAATGCCCCTACCTTTTAACAAGAAGTCAGCGGAGAGTGAACATTCTCAAATAATGTGGGCGGGAGGATACATAGGTACACTTTATATAAACTTTTGGAAGGCAATCTGCAATTATTAAAAGAAAAAATAGGTATTTCTTTTGACCTAGCAATTTCAATTGTAGGCAGTTCTCTTTGAAGTGGACTAGTTCACGTGTGCAAAGAGGCTCTGCACACACGCGGCTGTTCATTGCAGCATTGTTTGTGATAGCTGAGAATTGCAAATAACTTAAAGGGCCATCTAGGGGGGAAAGGTTAAGTAAATGGCTGCAATTACACGGCATGACTTATGGACATTTCAAGAACACCTGCACATATCAAGTGAAGGAACGTAAGCTGCAGACACCACACAAAACACATACACAGTGTCTTTTTGTGTCTTTCTAAATCTGTAAATGCACAGAAAGGCTATAAAGCCATATACCACATTGATATCAGTGGTTACCTCTGGGGAGGGGACTGAGATCATGAGAATGGAGAGTAGGGGTGCTCAAGGACTTTCCTTTATTTGTACTGTTTGAATATTTTATAATGAGATATTATAATATTCACATCTTATATGATTCAAAAAAATTTTTTTAAGGCTACAGACACAGATAAGAGCTGGGGATAGGTGACTTGTGGAGGAGCAGGGGAGAGACTAAAAATAGTTTTGTTTTTTTTTTTTAAGATTTATTTATTTTATTACATATCTCCCCTTCCCCCCAGCTGCGGCGACGCGCCGAGAGTGGTCACTGCACAGGCGCGGCTTTTCCCGCTTGTGGGTGGCTTCTGCTTCCATTCACGGCCGGCTTTCAGTTCGCGGGTGGCTGGCTGCGCTCCATTTGTGGGCAATCTGCCCTGCCTGTGGTGGCTTTTTGCCCTGTCCGTGGCAGCTTTTTGCCCTGCCCACGGTGGCTCTGGCCCGCCCATGGCGGCTTGCCATTCTCAAGGCGGTCTGCCTGCTAGGAGAGGTCCCCGGGAATCGAACCCGGGGCCTCCCATGTGGTATGCCGGTGCCCTATCCACTGGGCTATCGAGCCGGCCCCTAAAAATAGTTTTGACTGTGCAATATACCAGCAAGGTCAAGTCCCTTTGCAAATGAACTTTTTCCAGAATATCTGTGAACACACTTCTCTCTCCAAACTCCTCATTAATGCATAATTTATACTCCCCTGCCACTCATATGCAATGGGTTTAAATGAAAGTGCAAATGTTTTCTAAATGAGAAGTGGAATACAGCCATCTGGTATTTAAGAAGAGAACATATGTTAAATCTTTTTCCCTCTGTGGGGTGAGGAGGAATGAAAATAAAAGAAACTTAAGGTACAAATGCAGAGGCTAAAGTTTAATGGCTCCTTAAGAAAAATGGGGGTTCATCTTAGGTTACAATGAATGGATAGAGAAGTTTGCCTGATAAATCATAAAACATTTTCAGATGTTGGTTCATTTACTGAGCAAACATTTACTAAGAACCTACTGTGTGTCAGGGGTGTTGCCGCTGATGTAAGATGCAGCAAAACCCCTCTTGTCCTCAAGCTCCCAGTCTAGTCTGGTGGTGGTAGCAGACTTACATAAACAAACAATTACAGCGCTACGCCAGCAGCAGGGAAAAGCCAGAAGCCCACCCCACTCTAAACGTGGTCTGAGGACCAGCAGCGCAGGCGTCACCTGGGAGCATCTCAGGCCCCGTCCCTATCCTCCTGAAGCAGAATCTGTGCTTTAACAAGATCCCCAGGTGATCTGTATGTTTATTAAAGTCTGAGAAGCGCTGGAGTGTGGGATTATAGAAGAAGGAACTGCCATTGATCCCTTGGGAAGTGGTCAGAGGCATCTTCACAGACTGGAGGAGTGATAGGAACATTCCAGGCTGAGCAAAGAGCAAGCCCATGATCATGGCAGTTACAAAGAGTAAGGGCAAGAAATATAGACTGGGTGGAGCAGTGGGCACTGGAAATGATATGATCAGATTCTTACATTTGGACACAATGCTTCTGGCAGAGTGGAGGATGAAAGGCAGCAGAGAGAGGCTGGAGCAGGCAGACGTGTCCTTAAATGACCGAGATTCAATAGTGGACTAGAAAGGAAGTGTATGAGGTGGAGGGGACATTGAGTGATAGACAGAAACAAAGGGATCCAGCTGCAGTTTGGACACAGGTGGGCTCCTTCATATCATCCTAGGAGTTCTCACAGTGTGGTCTGGAATCACCAGCATCAGTGTCACCTAGAAATTTTTATAAATGCTAATTCTCAGGCCCTACTCCACATACATGTGTGAGAAAGTCTGAGGGTGGGACCCACCTTCCCTTAAGAAGTTCTCCAGATGATTCTGTTGTTTGCTAAAGTTTCAGAACCACTGCTGTAGCCTGCCAGAAATCTTGTAGCAAGTGGTAAAAGGTAAGAATTGCCACCACTTGATTATTTTCTTTAAAAAACAAAAAACAAATCAACCCACAGTATTGAGAAATGGGTTTCCACACTGAATGGGCAGAAAAAGAGCACATGCAACTTAGATTTTATATAATGCCCAGAAAAAAAGAAAACAAAAAACATGCTGACGATCTTGTCCAAACGCCTCACATCTGGAGAACCAAAATAGTTTTGGTCGAGACCATGATGTTCTCGGTAGCCTAAATTAAGTAAAACTTAAAAATAAAAGTTAAATAATCATCCCACTTGTAAAGTCTATCTGTTCCTTTTATTTCCCACAAAAACACCCTAAAAAAGGAAAGGAAAGACTCTGGGATTCCTTCTGGTCCTCTGCATACTGTTTCTGATGCCACCACCCATTTAAAAAACACAATCCCCAATTAAAAACCCCCAAAACGGAGAGGTGGGGCTGGCGCCACCATCCCAAGACAACTTTGCAGTTTCCCAGCCACACCCCTGCGGGCCTCGTTCCCCGGGCAATTCCCGAAGATAAATAAGTCACTCCTTATTTTCCAGACCTGAAATTAGCGGTGACTCACAGAGGACTGTGAATTGCCACGATCGCCTCAGGAAGGAGGAAAAATGTGCACATTTCCCCCCCCCTCACCCAAGGGCCCGACGTACCCGGCCAATCAGGAGCGAGTGGCGGGAATCGCACCAAAGTAGGTAAAAAAATGCGGGAAACTTCCCCTCCGCCACCGCCCTCGCCTCGGCTCCCGCGGATCCTCCCGCCCAGCTCCTCCCTTCGCGGGTCCCGCCCACCCTTTCTCCCCACTCCCCCCCCCACTGCCCAGGCTCCGCCCCAGCGGCGGCGCACACCTGGCCAGGTAGCCGCTTCCATATAAGGAAAGCGGCGGCGCTGTAGGCGAGGCGTCACGTGACCCCGCCCGCCGCGGGGAAGGGAGGGCCACCCGCTCCCGGTCAGCAGGTGCCAGCCCCAGCTCCCCCACCTGAGCCCCGCAGGTGAGGGAGGATTCCTGCCCTCCCCCCACCCGGCCAGCCCGGAGCTGGCGAGCAGGGACCAGCCCTTTCCCGGCCTCGAGCAGGTGACGACCCCCGCCCGCCGGGGCAGGGCGTTGCCGGGCAGGCCGGTTGCCTAGCAACGGCGGGCGGGCGCAGGACGTGCGCAGGCGCGGTTGGGCCCGGGGCGCGCGCCCGCCCGCCCCCTGCTAGGCTCGCGCGCCGCGTCGCTCGCTTCCTCCCTCGCTCGCTCGGCCCCGCTTCCGTGAGGACGACGCTCCGCAGCCTCGGTGCCGACCCGCTCCGTTCCCTGCTGCCCTGCGACCGCCGCTGCGAAGATGGTGAGTGGGAGGGCACCCGGGAGGCGGGGGCCGAGGCGGGCGGCGGGGCTCCGCGGGGTCGCGCTGAGGGGCGAGCGCCCCGCCCTGGGAGGGACTCTCCCGGCTGCAGAGCGTTCGCGCTTCCGCCGCCCGCGCGGGCCCTCGGCGCCTCGGGCGTTTCCCCGGCTCCCGCCGCGCTGCGGGGCCTCGGCGCTTCCTCCTCCCCCGGCCGCGGCTCCTGCCGGGCCGCGCACTCGGGTCCGCACCCCGCCTCACATCGCTCGGGGGCCGGGGGGCGGTGGGAGCCCGGCGTGTGGCCGCGTCCTGGGTGGCGCGAGCGTCCCCAGAGCCGGGCACCGAGGCGGCCAGTGCCTCGTGCGAGTGTCGGCCCTTGAGGACCGGCGTGGCAGCCTGTCCATCTCCACAAGGAAAAGGAGGCTTTTGGGGAACAAGCCTCGAGCGCGGAATGATCGCTAACGAACGTGGCGCTGGCGTGGTGGAAAACAGGGTGGCCTTGCTGCCGCTTTGTTCGTCGTATCTGGCCATCGGCTTCCAGCAGCGCTTGTCAAGCTTGGCAGTGCCTCTTTTAACCCGTTCCCTGCCATGTCTGCCTGTGAATAGTTAGACATTTTCTTTTACCCGTAAACACTCAGGCTTTGCCAGCATTTAGTGTTTTCAGGTGTGGGCCTGATACTGCGCTGCTGATAAAAGCAAATGGAGAAGCTTGTCGAAAGTCCTTTAAATTTTATCCGAGTCGCTAAAATAGTCAACACAGGTTCAGTATTCTAGGTGATGGTCACTGTGCTTAATTCCGTATTTTTTCCTTTAAATTGTCATGCTCGTGGACGATCAGGTAGAGCATTTTGGCATTTCTTTAGTGTGCACACACTATTACCATTTTTGGTCAATGATTTGCAGGCAAAGGCTTACCAGACTTTGCTAGAAATGTTACACTGTTACTGCATCTGTCTGCCTCCAGGCAGTTGGTACCAGCTTATCCGCATACAAAATATTTTCACTGAATAACAATTTTGTTTTAAAGTTTTGCAGCTCTCATGAATATGCGGACTGACTCCTTAGTGGGAGAAAAATAACTGAATTGGTAGTTTCTTGATGACGGGGAGGATATGTAGTATGAATTTGTTTTTAAATTGTCCAGGTTTTGGTGCTTCTTTGGCTTAATTCTATCATCTAGGAGCAGGATCAGCATCCTAAGACTTTAATTTATGAATGTAGATGTATAAAGTGCTTTATAGAAGACATCATTTAACTTGAGGGCTTTGCGTTCTCGTAAATTTGAAACCATCCACTCTGATGAAAGTGCTTCTGATTTGAAAGGTCCTCTGATATGATATTATATATATATTTTTTGAGTCGCTAAACACAGCCTTTATTAGTTGTTTGAAAATAGAATCTAGTTAGTCTTACAAATCTACTTCTGTATTTGTTTACATTCAAATAAAATGAAGATAAGGGTCTGTTATATGTAGTGGCTCTTGGGGGAAGGGGAGAAATAAAAATTAAGGTGTAAGGACACCAAATACAGCCACATTTGTTGGCCTTATGGAGGTCAAAAACCTACTCTTGTTCAGATGCTTGCAAAGAATGTTCAGGATATGGACCACTCACTTAAAGGTTATGGGTCTAGGAGGAGTGCTCTCTTGACCTTTTTTTTTTTTTTAATTTTTAAATTTATGAGTACACAGTGTCTCTCTTCAGTCCAGCTATTAGAGAAAGTTGTGATGATCGAGAGCTCTTTTATCCCAGATTCTTACACTTTCCCTCTGTATTTGAAACTGTTTAGATCTGTTAATTAGATGCTTGGTTCCAAGTTTCTAATTTTTTTTTTTTTAAAGATTAAATTTTAACTGCTGATGGGTTTGTTCTAAATTAGCAAAATCACTTCCTGGTACTCAACAAGTCTTCTAGACGCACTTGGGAATAAAGTAATTTGAAACCAACTCAAAATATCCCTTTCTGGGCACTTTAAGATGAGATTTCATCTTTTCAAACATCTCTCTTTACAGTGCCCCTACCCCTGCCCCCCAAAAAGCCTGTCCTCTACACAAACCACATCTTCACACCCAAAAGCACTTTGTGTGTGTGCGTGCGTGTGCGCGTGCTGGGCTTGCCAGCTTCCTTATATAATTATTTACCAGCCAGCATCAAATCCCTCCGGTTATTTGCCCAGGTAGTTCTGAGTAAGAATTGAGACATCACACTCAAGCTCCTCTTGTAACTGGTGATAATGCATTTGCAGCTTAGCTTTGTGGCTGCCTGGGATGTACCAGTGTAGTATGGCCCTGAAACAAAGTCTCCATGATAATCTAACCATTAAGTTTAACCCCTCTCCCAATGTTGCCCTAACAAACTGAGTTAATTGGCTCAGAGTGATTTACAAATGTATTGTACCATATGGTGATTAGCAAAGGCCCTTTTCCTTACAACTGCCCAGTGAAATGGGTTGGGCATGTGTGGATATGCCTATTTAACATATGAAAAAATGAGACTGTAAAGGGTTAATTGACTTGACCAAGCACCTATTCTGACTCTACATCAAGCTTAAAATAATTTAAAAATTGATTTTGAAACTTTTTAAGCAAGAAAATACACAAAATAACAGACCCTATTGTACCCAAAAAAGTTAACATTTTGCCGTATTTCAGCGTTTTTATGTTACCATTACAACTAAATAAGCATCCTCTTCCTCACCTTTCCTCTCCCTCCCCAGAGATAACCACTCCGGTGTCAAAGACATAATGTACCCAGCAATTAAGGAGATGATTTTATTCAGGCTGTGGAAATTGGGAGAAGGTTCAGTAATGAGGAAGTCAGGAAGAAAAGGAGGCCTGGGGTTTTATGGACTCAGGTAAACAAGGGCGTCTTGAGGAAGGATAGAGACTGGTTTTATTGGAAGTATACAAGGGCGGGGTCCTTTGCTTTTACCCCTTTCCCAAAACCTTTAAGTTTCTCCATTTCCTCTTACCAGTATGAAGTGTTAAACATTTGCCAATCTTGAGTGTGAAATGGTTCCTTTTAATTTGCATTTCTCTGATTAGTAGTAAATTGAGGGTCTTTTCATGTTTATTGCCTCATATGATGACGTGCATGCTGCATCCTGTGAACCTGACACTGTAAATATCTAAGCTTCCTTGTAGAGCCATAATATAAACTCTGCATAAAAAAGATCAGCAAGAATGTGATTGTCAACGCCAGAGCCTCATACTGAGGACTAATATTCATTTCCTCTGATGCTTTGGTTTCTTTCCGTGCCTTGCCTCTTAACTGCTGAGTAACCAAAGTTCAGTACTCTTTGAATTCTAGCCACCTGCCCTTGTCTGGCTTCTGGTAGTGATAGAATTCAGAGTGATCCTCCGGGGTGGGCGGTGGTGGGGGAGTTCCTTCCTTGCCAGGGGCAGAGGAGATTAACATCCCCCACTTTATATACTTCTCTCTCCCTCTTTCCTAGGTAAAAAGGTAAAATGTTTCTAACAAGACATTAAAAACAAACAAATAGGCACAACGAAACAAATAACCATGTCTATTTTTCACAAGTAGAACTGGTTTAAATTAAAAGTGTTTAATTCAATATACAGGAGACTTCATATATTTGTGTTTTTATGTTCATGTAAATTTATAATATATGTTCTTTAATTAACAGCTAAGATATTTTGATAAGAAATATACCACATTTGAAATTTGGAAAAAAATCTTGAAACTCTTGAAAAACTGCATTAGGCATATGTAAATTGTTTTTATTTGCAAAGCAGCATTTTAACCTCTGAGTTACTAGGTTTTTCTCTTTATTTGCATACATAAACCGCAGAATATAATAAATAATTAGGAGATAATGTTATTTAAGTTTCTTGAGCTTCCTTCCCTTGTGTAATATTCTCTAGATTGCCATGAAAGCCCTAATCAAAGATTTGTACCTAACACTTCAGAAATAATTTTAACCACAGCTTTTCCTCAGTTTGTCTCTTTACATTGATATTAGAAGTGAGACTTCACTTAGAATTGTGCGTATAATCTATCTTATGTTTATTTTTTTTTTTTGAGGTTTTACATCAGGATAGACTTAGAAAAATAAATATCAAGTTTGTTCATCTCACTAATATTCCTGACAAACTTATATTCATGAAGTAATCTTCTGTATAGTGACCCCCATTGAATTGGGTCCTTTTTAATCCAAAGTGATTCTTAACTCTTTTAAAGATTAGTCTTCTAGTAGCTAATATTACACAGATGTGATGCCTAAAGTTACATGATTTGCTTTAGTATGTTAAAATTGAAAAAAATTTAATATTAAGTAAAAATGCACTTAACATTTTAAAATTCAGATTTTAGTCTCTAGTTGAAGGTGTGAAAAGGCTGAGATTTTGGCTTTTTTTTTTTTTTAAACATGAAAGGGACCTGTTTCACATGGCATAGTATGAGCATGTGAAAGAAACTTCAGTTCATACAGCAGGTAACCTACATTTAAAACTCATTTGTCATATTTGTTTTGAATCACATCAAAGGAAGACTGTTTACTCCTTTCAACATTTTAACATTATGTATATTGCTACTTATCACTAAAAGCAAAGATGAATTTCCTACCCTTCTTCCTATCTTGATTAGCTGTCAGAAAATAGCTGGTTTGTAAATAAGGCTTAATTTTTAAATGATTTCATGTGGTACATTTTCCTTGTAGTAAAAGCGCTAAAGAGAAAGCGCACAAGCAAAGGCTTACAGAGTCCACCAGCTTGTTCTTCGGCTCTATTTTAGGTCAGTTGTTGGAGCTTTTGATCAGTGAGGAATCTCAAATCATTGAAGCCATGTTATAAAAAAGTTGCCAGTATTCTTTAGATCAGCATTGGTCCAATAGGAATAAAATCTGAGCCATTTATGTGCTTGTTAATTTTCCAATAGCCCCGTTTAAAAAAAATAAAAAGGTAACATTAATTTAATCCAATATACCTGAAATAGTATGTCAACATTTAATCAATTAATCAATATCAATATTGAGGCATTTTACTTTTTTTTTTTTTTTTTGAGGTGCCGGAGCTGGGGGTTGGAGTCGGCGTTCAACCACTAAGCTCCACTGGCTCCCCTGAGTTGGATTTTTATTTGCATGTTTGGGTTTTTACATGGGAAGCAGGCGCTTAACCACTGAGCTACATACACTCCCACATTTATTTATGCTAAATGTTTGTAATCCAATGCATATTTTACACTTACAGCACATCTCAATTCAGATGCTAAACTTTCATTAGAAACACTTAATCTGTATTTATTTATTTTTTTAAATCTGTATTTAGATTTCATAAAGTTTATAGTTAAAAAAAGATTCACATACCCAGATTGCTCTAAATATACTTATAAGTTTCACAATAATGAAATTGAGACTCAAATTTTAAATTTTAAATTAATTAAAAATCCAGTTCCTCTGTCACGCTAGACTAGCCACACTAGTCAAACACATGGCTATTTTAATGGACCAGCCTTAGACTTTTGTGGATTAGCCTATTTAATTTGTAATGTGGGGTTAGTGTAGGTACCAGCACTGGTTAATTCCTTGCATTTCTGCACATGCCTAAGAAAGTGCCAAGATAGCATATGAATTCCCTGCTAAAATAGCATATGAATTCCTTTTAGGGTACTTAGTAAGGTGTGTTAGGAAACTAGGTTGCTGATCTCAGTTAAGAAAGGTTTGTACCTTTCAGTAGAAGGAATGCCTCTCTGTAGGCCCACAGCAGATGATACTGAATGTGAATGAGTGGGTACTCTTAATGACAGGATAAGTCCCTGTGGAGTTGGAGTACTTTTTTTTACCACCTATTCTCATGCCTACTTTTATTGCAGTGGAAATTAAGCTTAATTCTAAACTGAATAGTACCTCATAATGTATACTGCATCACTTTTTTTTTTGCTAGAGATATACCACCCTATTATCAGCTTGCATTAGTGTGATACATTTGTTACAATTTATGAAAGAACATTGTTGTACTATTAACTGTAGTCCATCATTTACAATAAGGTTCACTCTTTGTGTTATAGTCTTATTTTAAAAAAAATATTTACACTAGTAACAAAAACAACCTAAAATTTCCCTTTAACAACATTCAAATATATAATTCATTGTTAAATACATTCACAGTGTTGTTCACCCAGTACCACCATCCTTTAAGAAAACGTTTCCATCAACCCAAATAGAAACTATGTATATTTTAAGCATTACCGCCCCATTGCCTACTCCTACCCTGGCCCCTGGTAACCTGTATTGCATTACAATTTAATTTGAGTTTTATAGTGAAAATCTTTTGAGATAGATAAGGCAAGTATTAGAGTAATACTTTTAGAATAATTCTAAATCCAGAATCCCCTCAATAAATTCCAGTTCTCTTCCTTAAATATGAAACTGAATGGTATTTAATGCTCATTGAAGCATCCTCAACTGAGAAAAGCACTTGAAGGCCTAACAAATGAGAGAATAGGAAGTAATGCTATCTTAGTTAACTAGTATTTACTGTGTTAGACATTGTGTTACCTTATCTCATTCAA
The DNA here is from genome assembly GCA_004027955.1 of Chaetophractus vellerosus. Classification (NCBI taxonomy): domain Eukaryota; kingdom Metazoa; phylum Chordata; class Mammalia; order Cingulata; family Chlamyphoridae; genus Chaetophractus; species Chaetophractus vellerosus. The sequence goes on along the minus strand of PVKH010029976.1, from coordinate 409 downwards.
TCCTTACAGCAGCCTGACGAAGAAGGTATTATCATTTCTGTTAAACTATACTGAGAAGTGGTTAAGACCTTGGGCTCAGGAGTATGGCTGTCTAGGTTTTTAAAATCTTGGCTCTCCCACTTACTAACTGTATGACCATGGGTTAGTTACTGACCTTTCTGAGCCTCAATTTCATCATTCTTTCAAATGGGAATAATAGTAGTACCTAACATCACAATAATCCTATCTGGGAAATGCATATAATTAGTTTAAAGCAGTGCCTGTCACATATTAAAATGCTTACCAGTATTGGCCAAAATAATATATATATATATTTTTTAAAGATTTATTTATTTTATTACATATCTCCCCTTCCCCCCGCTGCGGCGACGCGCTGAGAGTGGTCACTGCGCAGGCGCGGCTTTCCCCG
>PVKH010029975.1:0-12371 GCA_004027955.1 Chaetophractus vellerosus | reverse complement strand
ATTAATAGATGTATGTATGTGATTGAAATGCCTGGACTAATTCTTTCCTACTTTCATGAAAGAACAAATAGGCCTCCAGTTGCCAGCTTAAAAAAGTTGTTTGCAGAGCATATTATGGTTGTGTTTTAGAATCAATGATCTTTACATAAACAGGTATACCTTGGTCCAGCTTTTATGGTAGCATGCAACTGTGATCCTTCCTATGAGGCTTCTTTCCAGAATAGCCTAGTTAGCTGGTGAACTGTGATATAAACTCTATGACTGTTTTGTTTTTCCAGTTGTGTTTTCTGATCACCTCGGTAACCTTGCTGTCTTCCATACTCCCAGTGCGGTTAGACTTCAGTGGACATCATTCTTGTGCTAAGGGGCTTCACTTATGATTAATACAGGCACAGTTTCACATAGGTGCAGTGGGGGAGAGAGGAGCAATAGGCTAAGAGAAACGTTAAGTGACAGCAGTAACTGAATGCTAGGTGTGGTACTATTGACCAAACTGCTCCTCTGTGGTGTCCAGGAAGGTAAGGGAGGTGAATCCTAACAACAGTCATTTGTTAAGCATCTATGATGTGTCAGACACTCTGCTATGTGGTTAACATAGTTATCTTATTTAATCTTCACTAACACCAGTTTATATATGAGAAAACAGAATCACACAGTAAGTACAGAAGGAGGATTTGAATCAAGATTTGGCTAAATTTATTTTTTTTTAAATATATTTTTTACTTATTTTAAAAAGATACTTAGATTACATAAATTCTTACATAAAACAAAATATAAGGGATTCCCATAGCCCCACTCCCCAGACCTCCCACTTTTCCCCACATTAACAGCGTCCTTCATTTGTGTGGTACATTCATTGCAATTGATGAACACATTTTGGAGCATTGCCACTAAGCATGGACTATAGTTTACATTGTAGTTTACACTCTCTCCCACCTAATTCTGTAGGCTATGGCAGGTAGATTTGGCTAACTTTAAAGCATGTGAGTATGTGTGTATGTGAATTTCAGGAGTTGCTTCGGATAACAGATGAATGTAAGTTTTTTTGTTTTTTTTTTTTTACAGATTGGAATGAAAGATTAGATCGGTTATGCTTAGATTCCTCTGATTAAATGGCATCTTCCATCTTATATGCTTAGGTTCTGCTTGCTCATTTCATGCCTTGTGAATTTATTTAATTAGCATGGCACTTGTATATCAAATTCTTTTTTTTTTCTTTCGTTGGCAAAGGTCAGGGTAAAAGAAATTCTGATTAGTGAAGGCAGTGATGGTCAAGGTTGGGTAAAAGCAATCCTGTGGTCCTGGTTTTGGGATTTCTAGTTGTGTGGAGATTAGCTAATGGCGAGGGTAACAGATATTATGATTTGTGAAGGCAATCAAAGCCAGGATTGGATAAAAATCCTGTGGTCCTAGTTTTGAGATTTTGGAGATTAGCTGATTTAGCAGTCATAGACATGCAGTGCGCAAGAAGGGACACTACTCATATTCCATTGCTCCAAGTTTGGAAATTTTTTGGTCACCCAAAGGGTAAATATACCATCCCTAAGATTCTACTATTCTTAAAGGGACACGTTGGTGCTTCATACTTTGCCTTTTCATTATATGACATCTGAAAGTGCTGATTGTTTTCATCAAACATTCAGCTTATATATATTTTGGGTGCCTAGCATGTATCAGGTATTGTGATTTATTTAAAGGACTACAGAACAAACAGTGTCAGAGCCCCCTGAAGTTTAATTTATTTATTGATTATTAAAGTTTGATCAAGAAAGGACATTTAGATTAGAAAGTGCTATATCTTGGAACACCAATATATTTTAATGGAAGTAAATATCTCTTTCTCTCCTCATTCTTGGATGGACTATTTCTTGCCTTCCATGACAAATTAGAGAGTTGCTGGTGGTTTGTGGACCAAATGTTTGGGTACTTTGTGTAGTCTCATCTGTGTTAGTTTTAAATTAGAGTGTTTTCCTCCTTGTCTATCTGTTTTTCATCAGGGCTCATATATTCCTGCATGCAAAAAGACTTTCTGATTTAGCTGTGAGGCTGATTTTATTGTAGGGATGTCTGTGTATCCTGTCATCACAGGCAGCCTTGGTGAAACTTCCCATGTTTTGCATGTGTGTTGCTGCAATATGTTCAAAGTCTGATCTTTCTCAGATGTATGTGTGTGTATAACTATTTTATAGCTGAAAAGGGATGCAGGCAGGCAAACATTCTTCCAGGATATGTTTTCTATTATATTTTGTAATATGAAATTATAGGTTCGTTTTTGGCTTTCATAAAGCTGCCTTTTTCACTTGTCATTTGAAGACAACTAACACCTTCCTTTGACTCACGTTTTCCAAAATTCCTTAGTGTTAAAAGAAGACTTTCTTTTTGAAATGCAGAAATTAAAAGAATATGGTACAAAAGCATTTTTATTGCTTTATTGAGTCTTGAGGGCAGATATATGGATTCCAGACAAAATGCAGTAATAGACTAGGATTTTACTTTCAAATGGTCTTACTAACACTTCCCTGGGAGATTTATTATACATGTGGAGAAACAGAGGCTGCTTTGAAGGTTAAATGGAGTAGTTGGGAGAATAGAGCTCAAGTCCTTTTTCTGACTCTTAATGACTGTGTGCTCTTCTTTAACAAACTTAAATCCCTCCAGCTTGAGTTTCCTATTTTATAGCATTGCCATGAAGATAAAATGAGATAATGAGTGTTTGCTTTCTAAACTTCGTCAACCTCAATGTAAATGTAAAATAGTACTCGTGTTTTATTTATGTTTACTTAGCTTTGATACCTTGGTGTAAAGGCTCCATTGGTATGGTCAGGAAATTTTTTTCTCCAGTAGAGAATCTAGACAAATCCTGGCAGAACTGAGAATAAGATACCTCTTAAAATCCTATTTAGACTCACAAAGCATTCAACCCCTGTCATCAAAATTGGAGCATCAGACATAGTACTGGAGAAACATGGCCTTTGTGTGAACTCTAGTTTCCTTGAAACTCCAAAGGACAAATAGGATAGTGTATATAAATTACATATGACTGTCTGCATGGTGCAGTAAGGAGAACATCAAGACAAAGAGTTGAGATGTGGATTCTAGTGTGGGCTCTGATCTTTACAGACCTCATGGTCTTGGGCAGGACCTTTAACTTCTCTGTGCCTTGAGAAGTAATCTGCTTACTGACAAGGCTGTGATGAGGATTGAAGAAAGTCATGAATGTGCGCACATACTGTAAAATGTAAAAGCTCTGTACAAATGCAAGGTGGCATTTTAACAAAAATACCTGTGAGGGACATTGGCAACATGTGGAAAATTTTAAGTCGAAAAGGCAAAGGGTCACTGCAAACATTTGGCTAAAATAAACTTCTTGGCTATTCACTTTGGCTGAGTAGAGGCATGGATAAAGAAAGGTGATTTGGTTAAGGCTCCATTAAGAGAAGGCAGCAGGAGTTAGGCTAACAGATAAGCCAAACATCTGGATAATGCAACACAAATTTCTCCTCACCCCCAATGCTCGTTTTCTGCTTTGAGCCTGCTAGTTTCTCCTTGTTTAATTTTTTTTTTTTTTTTTTTAAACTTTCATGGTCTGGCAGTGCTCAGCCTCAGGTCTCTTAGTGGATTCACAAGCAGTGGGTGTAGCCAGAAAATGCTTTTCCTGTTTACCTTAAGATTATGACTCCTTCTCAAGGATATAATTTTTAAATTTAAGTTAGTACTTTGGTAATTGGAAAAATTACCGTGAACTTTAGTATATTTGTTCTGAAATTTGTACAGCACATTTATGGATGAGAGCAATATCTTAACTGATATTCTTAGCTTGCCATGTGTCTGTGTATAAAGAGTGCATCTGCATAATCAAATCCTTAAGTACAAAGATAACATATTTTGTTCTGTAAAAGCACAGAGGACAGGGCTTTGTACAAAATAGGTGTTTTTGGAATCTGATGGTTAAACTTGTGTTTTTTTCTCTTGGAATCTAGTGTCCAGTAGAACCCGTTCATTTTTGAAGGATTGAACTTCATAAAGCAATATAATCTGATATTCATTTCACCTCTTAAAAAAGACTCAAACATTTGTAATATTTTTTTATTTGAAAAGTTGTGAGTTAATGAAACAATCATGCATGCAGGATTCCCATACATTGTCCTACTACCAACACCTTACATTGTTGTGGCATATTTGTTACAAATGATGAAAGATCATCATCATAATGTTACTGCTATCTAGAGCCCATGGCTATTATTTGGTGTATTTTTCCCACAAGCCATCCTATTATTAACTGCATGTCTTATTATTGTATATTTGTTATAGTTCTTGAGAGAACATTCTCATATTTGTACTGTTAACCACAGTCCATCATTCACCACGGGGTTCATTGTGTTATACTATCCCCTGCCTTGTACAGTCCATCCAAAGTGTACCTTTAGTGGCTCTCAGTGTCATCAGAGTTGTGTTGTCATCAGCTTAGTCCATTTCAGAATGTTTTCATTGCTCCAAAAGGAAAAATCCCATAGCCCCTTCCCCCCCATTATTGACCATTACATTGATATAGTACCTTCTTTGCCATTGCTCTAAAAATATTACAATAATACTTTAACTATAGTCTATGTGTTACATTAGTTGTATTTTTACCATGTGTCTCCATATTCTTAACACCTTGTAATAGAGGAACATTCTTGTGTTTGTACTATTAACCACAATTATCCTCCACCACTGAAATCACTGTGTTATGTAGTCACTAGATTATCCTCTAGCTTTTTCAATTGACATTAACCTCCCTAAACTAACCCATTCAGCCACAATCACTTTATAAATCAGCAGTGTTGATTCTTCTCACTATAATGTGTTATCATTAACTCTTAACTATAGCCCCACATTTACAACCCCCCTCATTAAACATGCTATACACATTCAGCATCAACCCCCCCTTCTCAACCCACTTTCTATCTCCTAGTAACCTATACTCCAAAGTTTTAACTCCTTGAGTTTACTCATTGTATTTAGTTCATATTAGTGAGACCATTTAATATTTGTCCTTTTGTGTCTGGCTTATTTCACTCAACATAATGTCCTCAAGGTTCACCTGTTGTCATATGCATCCCAAGTTCACTTCTTCTTACAGCTGAATAGTATTCCATCTTATGTATATACCACATTTTATTTATCCATTCATCAGTTTCCATATTTTAGCAATTGTGAATAATGCTGCTATGAACATCAATGTGCAGATGTCTGTTCTGTCCTTGCTTTCAGTTCTTCCTAGTAGTGGGATTGTAATAATTTTAATATAGAAAAATTATAAGAAACATAAGGAACCAGTTGCACTTTGTAACATCAGTAATGCTCAAGACTCCATTTAAAGGAAGCATAATATATGTAAAAGAACAAGAATCAAACAAAACCTTTTTTATATAGCAATGAATTTATGAAAACCTACAAAAATGACTTGAAATCATAAATTATGTAAACTAGTGTACCAAAGTGGTTTGTACACTTGAGTTAAACTTTGGGAATGAAGAAGCTTCATATTGCCCCTTCTAGTGCTTACTAATTTCAAATCATGAACATAAGAAAGGATATTTTCATTCAATTTTTGAGTTTAGACTGATTCAATTAATACAGTGAGAAGGAGGTGAGTTGTACTGTAATATTTTATTATCTTAGAATGGCATTATTTGTATATAGGGATTAAATAATTTTGTAGACAATAGTAATGTTTTTCATCATGCAAATTGCAAGGCAGTAAAAAACATTTCAGGCTGTTAGGGAGTTGAGGTAGAGGATTCTTTTAATCTGTGAAATTAAATGCTTGGAGTAGGTATTCCTGATATTTTCAAGCTATTAGGTTTTACTTTGATCTTACAAAATAATTGTCACATAAATATATTTGAAAACCTTTAGGTAACTGCAAGTGCTAATTTTAAATAACTTTCTTTTAAATGGATTAATAATGAGTTTTCAGATTACTTAAAATTTTTTTCTTGGTTATTTCTTGTAGAAATGCTGACACTGACAGCACTGATTTCTCTGGAGAACTAAAGATACTTTAAAATATTTGGCCAACATCCCTCCTCCTCATTTTCTTCTGCTAAGGGTAGAAAGTGTCTGGGCACCTACTGATGTGAGGTGAAGAAGGAGCTTCTTTCCCCAGGGATGCCTCTATGAGAGGGATTCTCCAGTAGCTCTGGTGCTTAGTTCAGGTGCAGTTGGGCCAAATTTAATCAGGAGTTTTTATTTTTCTTATTTTCTCTTTGGTTGGGGGACCGATGGAGTGGGGTAGGGGAGCTGTGGCAGATGTAGCTCATGAAACTTCTCTATGGTTATGGGACAGCACCTGGGAAAAACTTCCAAAGGGAAAGAAGAGGGTTCTACTAAGTATATTACTTTAGATGAAAGGCTGAGCAAGACTTAACCTTTTCCCTGGCCCTTCATTGTCTGATAGGAGGCTTTTTGTTACTTCCTGTGGTCTCTTTCATTCAACATCTATAGGGTGGCAATTTTTTAAGTGCCAGTTGCTTATGAAGTCATTAGTTCTGCCCTTGAAGGGTTTTACAATCTAGTAGGGGGAGATTAAGATGGGAACAATAGATTTGGCAAAGTATTACAGGTAGATGGTGCCTAAAGCACAGTGCTTTCCGTTTCCCCAGGAACTTAGAAACCTAACACTAACCCTGACTGCTCAGTTCCCCCCACAGAAATTTCTTTGCCCTACCTTTAGTTCCTTTAGGAATGTAAAAGATATTGCTTTTCTCAAAACTAAGGCTCTAGATATTATAGTATTTCTCTCTTTCCCTTACCTTATTAGACAAGTATTTGCATATTATCTGGAACTTTCTAAATATAATGGCTTATCCCTAAAGAGACTCTAATGAAGGGATTATAGGTTAAGTGGCCCTGGAGTGCCAAAGACATTTGGGTAAGCCAATTAACCTGATGGTTTTCCACTGTTAATTATCATTGAGTGAGCAGAGGTTAGTGCCCAGAGCAAGTAAACTACTTTTTAATGAAAGTGATAATAATTCCAGACATGCTTAAAACAATCTAGAATTTTTCCTACTGGTGTACAGCTTAGTGCCAATCATCTGTAATTAGAATTCAGTTCACTAAATATGTATTGAATGTCTACTGTGTGCTAGGTGCCAAAAGATAAATAACATGCTTTTATCTACTCCTAAGGAGTTAACAGGGGATTAGGGAAATAAAGCAAGTTTCAACAGGACAACAGCTGAATCCAACCTGGAGATCACTGGGGACACTGATGTCTAGCCAAGTTCTTCTCCATCCCACAAAGGACTATAGTACAATATGGAGTCACAAGAGTTATTTCTGCTGCTATATCCCTCAAACTTCCCTCCAGCCAAACTAACCTATTGCATTTTCAGATTCCAAATTTATCATACCTTCTTATGCCCCTGTGGTCTTTGAAAATATTGACCAGAGCCTGGAAACATCTCCACAACCCATTTACTCCTTCATTTTATATCTTCTGTGTATGTAGATACTCTTTCTTCCAGGAAGCTGTTGACCCTCTTAAGACTGTTAGGAGTCTGGTCTGTATTCTCCCATAGAAGTCAGTTCTTTGTGTTAAAGTAATATTTATCTTACTGCAGTGAAATTGCCTATGTACTTAATTTGCCTTTTCTACTAGATTGTATCCTTCTTCAAGACAGGGAATCTATTTTACTCATCATTGTATCAGCAGTGCCTTTCAAAATTTTAGTCCATTACTGAATGAATGAATGAATGAGTGAGTGAGTGAATAATTTTCTTATGAAATAATCAGTCCTTTTTATTGGATAACAATTTTCAATAGGGGATGGAAGAGAGAATATTAAAATCACCTATGGGCCCTTTTCAATGCATACATTTCCTCCTACTCCTTTGGATATATCGTACATGTCTCATTCCATTGGAGATACATGATAATTGTAGTAAGGAGTCATTGATACAGTGGGGATGTGCCATATGCTCAGAGTCAAAATCAAGTATATCCTGCAAAAATAACTAGGAAAAGCTTTGGGGAGACAGTGGCTTCAGAAACGAACATTGAGAGTTGAGTATTTGGACAGATGTAAATGGTTGAAGGCTGGCAATTCAGGCAGAGACGGGAAGAAATCATTTGAACAAAGGTATAGGGGCTAAAGTTTGGCTGACGTTAGGGTGCATATGAAGAAGTAATGGGAGATTGGCCTAGAGGCTATAATGTGGGGGAGGGCAGAGGGGAACAACTTCACAGCTGGGCTGTGAAGGATATATTTATTATGGGAAGAAATAGGGCATGATGAGGGATTTTTGTGGAGGGGAGTGGTGATATTAGAGTTACATTTCAGGAAGTTCCTCTATCCACAGCATATGTAATGGATCAAAGTGGGAAGGAAAGCAGGCAGGGATAGCTATTTAGTTCACTTTAGCAAATATTTATTATGTGTCTAATATGTGTTGGACACTGGGAGAAAACATATGACGTAATTCCTTTCCTGAGGGTACTTACAGCCTAATGATGCAAAAAGAAAATGAATAGGCCATTTTAGTAAGCATGATAAGCAGTACAGGTAGGAAACAATGCAAGGCTGAATAAGGGTAGTAGAAAAGGGAAGTTAAGAGATGGATTCAGGGGAAACCTGTGAGTTTGGTTTTCTTTGAGTTCCTTAGTGGCTTTAAAATGTCTTTAGCCAATTTAAAAATAGGTGTAGGGGCAAAGAGAGGAGGTTAAAATGATGTCCTAGAAGAATGATGGTACTTAAAGAGGGGCATGTATGAGAAGGAGATGGTTTATGGGGGAAATTAGTTTTGATGCACTATGCTTAAGATACTGAAAGGGCAGCTACCAATGTTATGTGACATTTACACTGTGCTATATCATTTAGCACTCTTTTGGTTGCAAATGTCAGAATAACAACTCAAACTTGCATATGACTAAAGTGCATTTTATTGACTTATCTAAGAGTGTTGCCTTAGGTATGACTGGATGCCACTGCAACTAGGAAATGCTCCTGTGTATTCTTCTTTTATTTTATTTTCATTTTTTTTTTTTAATTTTCTTTTTTCTCCTGTGTATTCTTGATCTATGGTCTTTTGTATTGATTTCACTCTCAGGAAGGCCCTGTCTTCTGAGAAACCTCTAAAACAGAATGCCCTTTCCCAGAAGATTATTGGGGCCATATTGACTCTGATTGGCCTGACTTGGCCCTAAATCAACTGTGTGTTCAGGGATGGGCCAATATTACACTAAATTGGCCAAATCTTAGGATGGACCTTCATCAGGGAGTGAGGGCAGCCTCACCCTATCCAATGACCGCGTGAGAAAGGATGTAGGATGTTTCTAAAGGAAAAAAAGGGGACTGTTAATAGAAGGGGTCCATTACAGACAATATGTAATTTTCAATCCTCTTAAATTAACATTGCCTCATTTCATTTTCACCATAACCTTTTGTGAGAAGCATTATTAACCACAAATCATAGATAAGGAAGTGGAGCTTTACAGAGTCTAATTGGCCTTATAACCTGGTGGTTATAAAAGACCCAGGATTTCACTTAACCTCCTTTTTCTCTAAGTGCTTACTCTTTCTTCCATTCAGGCAGAGTTAGACATGTGGTTCATAACCAACACCTGGGCTGAAAAGTATAGATGGAAAAGTTATCTCTTGAGTTGCAGTTGTTGAAAGAGATGAATGATCCCCAAAGTGTGACGTGTAGAGAGAAAGATCAGCGACAGAAGGAGGAGAGAATCATCTCCATTTAGGAGGACAAATGTGAAAGTGATGTTAGCCAAGGAGAGTTCAAAAGAGGTAGTAAAAAAGATAGGATGGAAATGAGAAGAGAAATGTATTAAAGACCAAAGGAAATACTTCATTTATTTCCTATATTAGTATCTTGTTTTGATAGTGCCATTAAAGCTTAAAGAAACTTAAGTGAAATACACAAGATCATAACACATAGATTTTTTTTTCCTTTTTTTTATTTTTTAAAAGATACGTCAATTATATAAATGTTACAGAGAATATATAGGGGATTCCCATATGCCCCGCTCTCTATACCTCCCACATTTTCCCATATTAGCAACATCTTTCATCAGTGTGGTACATTCATTGCAATTGATAAACACATATTGGAGCTTTGCCACTAAGCATGGATTATAGTTTACATTGTAGTTTATTCTCTTCCATTTGACACTGTAGGTTATGGCCAGATATATAATGGCCCATATCTGTCATTGTAATGTCATTCAGGATGATTCCCACATCCTGAAAATGCCCCCCTATTACACCCGTTTTTCTGTCTCCCTAACCCCAGAATGTCCATGGGTCACTGCCTCCACAACATTATTAGCATCAAAATAAGTCTATAGTAGAAAACTAGTAAGTTTATTTTAGTCCATAGTTTGTTTCCCAATCCTGAGGACTCTGGGATGGTGATGCCCATTCCACTATTAATTGAGGGGGCTTTGATCCCATAAATCCAATGGATGGGGCTCTCTTGCTTGCAGTTGTAGACACTCTCAGTTCCTTGGTATGTTGTTTGTACATCATCTCCTCCATGTTAGTTGTCCTGGGTGAGTCCGTTGAACTGGAGAGTAGGTATTGCAACTTCGTTGGGATTCAGGGCTCAGCTGGCATATGGACAGCCCAAAGATTTAAGTCTCTTGCATGTACACCTACCAACTCTAGTACTAATTATAGGTTCAAATAGAAGGACAGAAGAGTCATTCATAGGGAAAACACTGCTGAGTCTAACTCAGTCACACTGGGAAGCATAAATATGATTAGGGCTCCACTGGCAAGGGACCAAATTCCTGAGCTATCTGCCCTGACTATAATATCTGCATGTCTCCATTTCACTGAGGAGCTTTGCTATTTGGGGTCGTACCTACTTTGGCTGTCAAAGAGATCCTGTTGAGATGCGCATAAGCGCTACCTCTGGGATGGCCTCCCAACTCCCTTTGAAGTCTCTTAGCCATACAAACTCATTTGTGTTTAGCTTTTCCCCCTTTGATCAAGGTGTTTTTTGGTTGTTGCTTTTTTTCCCCAGATGCATTGCTTGTTGGTATTTGGTAACAATCCTTGGGTGCCAGGGAGGCTCATCCTTGGCTGTCGTGTCCCATGCTGGGGGAAGTTATTGCTTTTATATGCTGAGTTCAACTTAGAGAGAGACCACATTTGAGCAACAAGGAGGCTCCACATAGGTAACCCTATATTACTAGGCTAAGTTTAAATTTCAAGTGCAAAGGCTCATAAGCATAGTCATCAATATCAAGAGTCCTTCCATGGGCCATCCTCCTTCACAAGTCATTGTCCCTGTACTTGGGGCATTCTTGCTATTCCATTAGATGTGGCAGAGCGCCCCCAGATGGGAATTTGATATTCTTTTCATTATTGTATGAATCTCCACCCACCATGACAGTGCCCCATGAACATTTGAACACATTTATATGCCTTATATGTATACCCAGGTAAACTTCCTCCCATGTATCCCCCTTCACTGATACCCCATACCAGTGATCCTCCCCTGCCATAGTTATAACCCTTCTGTGACCTAAAACTTCTTCAAAAATGAAGCCAATAAAATAGACACATACAATTAATAAGAAAATGAAATAGTAATGATAGTTTTATACATAAGAAGTAAAATACAGAAAACATTAATAAAAAGTAAAAATAGAATCATATTTTTAAAAATTGGAATATTAAAAAATAATGAAGAAATAGGGAAGCAGATGTGGTTCAAGTGGTTGGGCTCCCGTTTACCATATGGGAGGGCTTGGGTTTGGTTCCCAGGCCCTTCTGGTGAGGGCAAGCTGGCCCGTGCCCATGGAGAGCTGATGGCCCGTGCCTGTTGAGAGCTGGCTCAGCAAGATGACACAACAAAGGGAGACAAGCAGACACAGAGGAAAATGCGTAGTGAATGGACACAGAAAGCAGACAGTGAGCACAAATGGCTGGTGGGGGGGAGGGGGATAAATAAATAAAAATGAAATCTTTAAAAAAAGTAATGAAAAAAAAAGAACTTTTGTTTTTTTTACATTTTGCCTTTCATCATAGTAAGACTGTTGTCGGGCCGGCTCGATAGCCCAGTGGATAGGGCGCTGGCATACCACATGGGAGGCCCCGGGTTCGGTTCCCGGGGACCTCTCCTAGCGGGCAGACCGCCTTGAGAAGGGCAAGCCGCCATGGGCGGGCAGAGCCGCCACGGGCAGGGCAAAAAGCTGCCATGGACAGGCAAAAAGCCGCCACGGGCAGGGCAGGTCACCCGCAAATGGAGCGCAGCCAGCCACCAGTGAACTGAAAGCCGGCCGTGAATGGAAGCAGAAGCCACCCACAAGTGGGGAAAGCCGCGCTGGCGCAGTGACCAGTCTCGGCGCGTCGCCGCAGCGG
>PVKH010029974.1:0-12568 GCA_004027955.1 Chaetophractus vellerosus | reverse complement strand
TTGTGGACTTCTCACCCAGGGAAGAGGTTCGTTTGGAGGAGGCTTTGAGCGGAGCCCACCTCTCTAATTCACGTCTAAATGCACTACTTAAACTAAGTATGGCAATCCAAGTATGTTTCATCTACTGCCAACATTTCCCCAAGATGATAAGTCTGAAACACTCATAACTATTTCGTTTGGAGATGTTCAAAGTAAGGTTGGGAATCCTTTCTTAAACTTGACTCTGTCTCCTAAGATTTAGTGTCCTTTCTCTCTCAGTACCCTTGTCATTATCTTTTCAAACACAAGACATCAGCAGCTTACCTTAGATAATAAAGTCCACCCCCAGGCACTCCTGAGAGTTCTCTAATGGCCAGTTAAAAAGCAGAATGTCCACTTACTGTCCATAGATCCTCTATTAGTTACCATTTGAGGTTCCAGCAACAATAGTATATTCTCAAGTATGAGGAATATTTTTAAGAGTTTATCTTTAAAGTTTCCTTTAAGGTAAATAGTATATTATCATAATAAAGAGAAGCATGGGCTTTGGGGACAGAAAGTTGTTAATGAACTTCCTGGCTTATTAGCTATTAACTTTGAAAAATATTTTTAGTTTCCAAATTTTAGTTTTCTAATCTCTGAAATGGATAGAAATAATATCAACCTCTTTGAATTGTTTTGATAACTAAATTAGAAAATGCATGTCAGTCATTCAATGCATGGCACATAATGATGTCTATGTGGGGGGCAGCCAGTAATGGTTACCGTCAACACCAGGGGAAGTGATGAAAGCTACCAATGAAGCTTACTAGGAAAGAAGTAGAGCATGATTCGGACTGGAATTTTATCTTGATTCTCCCCTGGGTTCATTCCGGGTAAGTTTTTTTTTTTTTTCTTTCTGTGTCTCAGTTTTATCACATTTAAAATGGTGATAATAGAAGGTGATTTCATACAATTATTACCAGGATTGAATGAAAAAAAAAATACATGTAAGGCACTTAGAGCAGTACAAGGCATATGGTATGCAGGGCTACCCTTGAATATACCAAATTATCGAAAAATAAAAAAGAATGTGCTCATCAGAAAGGAGTTGGTCAAAAAATGAAAAAATGAGAAGAGCGGGACCCAGAATTTAAAGTGACTGCCAATTCAAATATGGTCTAGTGGAGAGGGTGCCTTTTTTCAACAAATTTGAATGTTTTGCTTTATATCAATCAAGAGACATTCTAGTGTACATATGAGTCTATTAATTCTCTGTTCAGAATTCTTTCTCCTTAACAGAACCCAGGTTTTATTTAACGTGCCCCGATGTAACAAACAAACAAAAACTATACTTTCCAGCCTTTTTTTGCAGGATACTAAGGGTGGCAAACAGAAAAAATAATAAGATACCAGGGCAGTGGTGATTTTGTGGCTTTGTCACACTTTTTCTGAACTGCTTGCTTCTGGACTTTGTTTTATATGAAAAACAAAAACAAAACAAAACCCTATCCCCTTTGGATAAAACTTTGGATAAAAACTGTAGATTTTATTACCTGTGTAGAAATACAATCCCAAGTAACACAGTAAGTCTTACAGTTGGCCTTTGAAAGACTGATTCCACAACTTTAAGAGCATTGCACGTTAAGTCAACTAAAGAGAATCAAGTGTGCACTGAGTGCCAGGTTCCTGGTGGACAACAGTCCATAAAACAATGTTGCTCCTGCTCTAATTGGTCTTAGAATTTAAGGTAGAGGTTAAGGAGAAGAGAGAGGAAGAGAAAATAAACTGGTAAAAATAAAACCTGTTTTATGATAAATTTGTTGAAATAAATAGAATGAAGTGATAGAAAATAACAGGGTAGGAAGTATTTAGCAGTTTTGGCATTTAGCACGTGAACTGGGCAGATAACAGATTTAGGCCTGTAGAATAGCATGCTCAATTCACCTAGGAATGCCACCTTGTTTCACGGCCAGGCCTTCTCCTATCACTCTAATTATGTTGTCCTTTTTGCTTACTGTAGTAGACTGAATCATGTACCCTTCCCCAGATATGTTCAGAAATGAGGCCAAATTGAATTAAGGGTAGATCTTAACTCAATATGACTATAAAACTTATAAGCAGATGAAATCTAGACAGACACACAGACTAATAAGCAGGGGATGTAGAAGCCACATGAGGAGATAGAGACAGAGCTCCAAGTGACAGAGGCAGAGATTAACTACCAGCAAGCCACCACCAGAACACTACAGATTTTGGGCAAAATGTGGCCTTTTGATACCTTGATTTTGGACTTCTAGCTTCTGAAACTGAGATATTGTAAATGTCTGTTGCTTAAACCAATCTGTTTCTGATATGTGTTATAGTAGCCCTGGCAAACTAAGACACTTGCCTTCTTAAAATATCTTACAACAAACAAAACAAACAGAGTGCATTAGCAAAGAGGAGGTATTGATAGTCATGTTTAGATTCAGGCATAAATAGTGGACTTAGTTTCATTTTCCTCTCTACCTTTCTTCTAGTCACCATTGTGCAACGATTTATTATGGGCTCATTAATATTGTTTCCTTTTTTTATACATAACTACTGCTTTACTGTTGTACATCCCAGATCTTTCAATTTCACCACCTTTTCTGAAAATGAATTCCAGCAGAGTCCTCTAAAGCTGTAATTATGCTTCCAAAATAAAAGTGCTTTATCGGGTAACATCTATTTTTCAGTGATTCTCTCTACATCACCAAAATGTGCAAAGCCCTATTTCACAGTATTTACAGAGAAAAAGAACCAATGACTAGGTGTAGCTATATACCTGAATCACTACATGCATTTTTGTAATTTAAGGAAGTACCAAATTCTATGGTGAGAATTCTGTTGATGAAATTCTGAAATATTGTTTTCTAAGTGCCCTTGAAAAAACCTTAGTTGCAAATAAAAAATTCTATTTCTGACTTTACCAAAATTCTCCAGGACGTTTCATTTTCTTTATGTAAAATCATGAATGAAAGAATAGATAGACAGTGTAGGAGGGGATGAGAGTTAGTGACGTGCTCCAGAATATTATGCTCATGAGACCAGTATATAAATCTGTCATTCTCAAGTGGTCCTTTCTCATTGGAAACACCACCGAGACCCAGTGAGAGTGTGAAGAACATAGGATTGACTGTAGAAACACCTATATTTTAAAATTCCATAGCCATTAACCTTTGGTATTATGTATATAACCCTCATTTAGTTACCTTTCTATGACTTTATTTTTCATCTCTGATAGAAAGTCAATAATAATATTTCAATTTGATGTGAGAATTTAATTAAATAACCTGTTTGCACAAAGATGCTAGGGATGGGTCACAACATAAAAGTGCTCTATTTCTATTATTTTAAATGGAAACATTCTATTCTCTAAGCACAGCTTCTTTTCTTCAACTCTCTCACTCCATGGTTTTGCACTATCTTGCATTTTGACCACAAAAGTACTCAGTTCATAAGTCCTGTAATTCTTTTCCCTATCAGTCTTCTCCCATTTTTACTTCCTTCCCTATTCATGTCATACATCATGGTCAAATATCAGTTATTCTCTTATTAATTCCACAGTTCCTTGGGTAAAACCCCGACTCTAGAAAATCCAACTGTGTGCCTTGCCTGCAGCCTTTTTCTAGCTGTGGGAAGCTGTTATAGAAAATTACACACTGAAGCTGTGTCGCTCCAATAGAATGATACCTACACTCAGTTGGATCCTAAGCCCTTCAGTGTTACTCATGTTTGCTCTCTCCCATTATCTATGCTAGCTACTTCAGCCCTCTCTGAATTTCCTACACTACCACACAGTGTTCATTCTCAGCTCCTACTTCACATTAAAAATAAAAGCCATAAGATATTAAACCTCTGCAACTTATGCTATCAATTTCTTGACTGTATCCACACCCAACCTTTTCCTACATTCCTACTGTCTGCCATCTTACCTAAAGTAAATTCTTCCAGCATTGCTCAGATATGTGCTTTTCTTCCTGTCCATGGATAACATTTCATAAACTATTTTCTCTTCCCCATCCTCTTTTTCTTCAACTAAAATGATTTTCATCTAATTCCTTTCCTTGGATTTAAAAATTTGATATATTCACTTCTATATTAAAAACAAGAAGAAGAGCAGCAACAAACAAAGAAGCAAATACAAATCAAAACTTTAACAACATATCTCCAGCCAACTACTGACTGATTTCTCTTCTCCCTTCCCAGTTAAACATTAAAAAGTGTGTATTTCACTGTATCTGTTTCTTCAAATCCTAGTCATTCCCCAAGATACTGCTCCCTGCCCTCTTCCCCAACTATCCCACTTAACCTGCCATCTCCAAGGTAACCAATAACATCCTTGTTTCTATATCTAGTGCCACTTTTCCACCCACATCTCATTTGAAGTCTTTGCAATTTTTAGCAATATTGATTATTCCTTCTTGAAAAACATTATTTTTGGAGTTTCTTGTACCAGGTAACTGCTTGATCATAAGAATCTAGCTCTCACTTCTTTTGAAAGTTTCCATGGACCTATCAGAGCATTCATGAAAACAGAATATGTGGTCACAATGATAGAAAACAGGAAATAATGCCAACAATTAACCAGAAATCTTTTATGTTACTTGGGATATAGAAAGCAGGATTCACAGGATTGATGGAGAATATCTTGCAGAAACTGGGACACAAATACCAGATATAAGCAGGGCCTTCCCAAAGGAAGCCCAGAGATATTCCAGTCTCCAAGTCAACAAAGGCAAAGACCATTGGGAATCAACGTGGTAATTTATTAAATGCCATTAGAACACCTGAGACAGATGTGCTTTTCCTCTCCTCCTATTGTAAACCAAATACATAGCAATTGGAGATTTTTGCCATCAAAATAAATCCTGAGAATTCTTCCTTACAAAGAAAAAGTAATCTACGTAAGCAATACTATAAGTGAGTATTGGAGGATAAGCAAAAATTATTGCAGAGTTTAAGGTTACCCTAGAATATAAGTTGTCAAGCTTTTTTAAAATAAAGGGCCACATAGTAAATATTTCAGGTTTTGTGGTCCATGAAGTCATTTGCCACTACTCAACACTGTCATTATGGTGTGAAAGCAGCCATAGATAATATGTAAACAAATGAGCAAGGGTGTGTTCCAGTAAACCTTTGTTTACATATGTCAACTTCTATTCTAGACTGACAGAACAAACAAAGAGAAAAATAAAAAGAAATTATAGTTTCATTCAGGAGTCAAAGGAATTTCACTGCAAAATTAAGGCCTCCTTACTGTGGCAAGTGTAAATGTCAAACTTCCTGTTTCTTATCTACTCAACCTATGGGAAGACTTCCTATTAACATGCCCAGAACATTTATATGGAAATTGCACAAATTGCAGTTGTTCCTGCATTTGAGAGAGACATCACATAGAGGAAGAGACCTACACAATTGTTGAGGAAACAAATTTCACCTACCTATACTAACTGACATAATTCTTCAGTAATATTTATTAATGGAAAACAATGGGTTAAATGACATCTTAGGAAAATCAACACCATCACAGAGAAGAACCAAGATAACCTAAAAGAAAATCCAGCCCAGGGGGAGACAGATAGTTCAGAGAACAAAAGAAAACTTAGATAACTCTAATTGTCCTTATAAAGACTTAGGTGAAAATTATATCTATATAAAGATTTATTATAAATTTTAAAAATGAATGCTGAAATAAAAAAGGAAGTAGAAGTCTGAATGATAATGGTGGACATAGTTAAGCTATACAGTTGGAAGAAATGATCTCAGACTTGAATGACAAGTCATCTGAAAGAAAAATTCAATTAATTCTGACGGAATATGGAGAAAAAAAATGAGACATCAATGAAAATTATGAAGAAAGTTAAATGACAAGGAGACTACATTAAAAGAAGTCCATTATGTATCCAAAAGCAGTTTCAGATGGAAAGTAGGGAGATACTAATTTACCTTATCTGATGTATTGAATAATTTGATGAAACCTCATTCACTGTTGAGCAAGATTAATGAAGAGCCCTCAAAAAGTAAAATTTTAGAATATCAAAGTTAAATATAAAATCCTAAAACCATTGAGAAAGAAGGAAATAAGTAAAATAATTATATTAAACTATCTAGATTTCAAAGGATTGGCACTCTAGAAGCTATCATATTTCTCATCAGCAACTCATGACCTAGAATGGAGGGAAAAATGTCTTGAACCTGGAGTTCTATGCCCATATACACTATCAATAAACGAGGAGACTTTGCTGTGCATATTTATTCTATGGAAAAAGTCACTTGAAGAAGTTTTCTGGAAAATAAAAAGAAATCCAAAAAATGGGACAATATGGAATACAAATTAAGAGTAATATCTGAATTATATGCAGTAATGACAGTTTGCATGACAAAATTTTACATTCCTTTATGGTTCCAATCCCAGAAATTGATTCTATAAGTACCTAACATTTATGTAATCATACATAAAATTGTATACGATAGTTTAACATTTTCAGTATTAACCTCCGAAAATAAAGAAAATTCTCTTTAGAATTTGTAATTACAGAAGAGAATGCAAAAAATTATAAGTGTTAACAATAGAAAAATAATTTTTACCGAGAAAATTTGAGAAGAAAAAGAGTTGGACAGAAGCTAAACAGTAAATTAACCTCTTTTTTTTTAATCCAGGGGAAATATAGATACTTTAATAGTTGATAAGTCAAGAAAAAGAGGTTACAATCTGTTATGTAAATAAATAAATGAATAAAACATAAATGCAAACCCTAGAAGAAATTAAAATGATTAAATAACAAAGACTTAGATGTAGAGGGGAAGGGAGATATGAAGTAATAAATGCCTTAAATTTTCATCTTTCATAGGTAAAGATTAATACATAGCTAAAGTTGATGAAAGATGTAGTAAAAATTTAAGTGTATTATTTGAAATGATAACTTCCAAATCTAAAGATTTAAAAGACTAACAATGATTGACTCTGGAGTAAAGGTGGAAGATTTTAAGTTTTTATTTTATTTTTTATTATTTTCTTCACAATGTCTGTTAATTATTTCTATAATTAACACTTTAAATATGAATTTAGAAGATCTAATGTTGATATATTCATACAGTGGTATATGATGCAGCCATGAAAAAGAATAGCATAGATCTCCTTGTGATAATAAAATATATATACAATATAGTAAATAAAACAATTAAGTTGCAGAGAATATGATTACTATTGTGTAAATGTGTGTTTATGAATGTAGATATATGTGTTTATATATGCAGAGAAAATGTCTTGTGTGATACTCACCATAGTGTTATTAATAACTTCTGAGGATTAGGATTGCACTGCGTGGGGGAAATAGGAAATTTGCTTTTTACTTAATGCATATTTTACTGTTTGGATCAGATTATAAAGAGTATGTGTATAAAAGCTCTCATTCCTTGGCTTCCATGAATCTTGATTTTTCTTTTTTTTTTCTTTCTTACTATTCTTTCTCATTCTCCTTCCAAGGAGTCTCCTTCTCTATGCTGATGACTCCAAATCTGAATAACCAAACCAGATATTTTCTGGAACTCTACCCTAGTATATCCAACATCCACCAGCTGTATCTACTTGCATATCAAACTTACATTTACAAAACAGAATTCATGACCTCTGCATATTTTTACTCACCATCCCAAAGCAACCTGTATTGGTGATTAGCATCCCTTTCTTGTGAAGGACTTTTCCATTCCAAGATGTGCCCAAGCAAGACCTCTGGGTGACATCATTACTCATCATCTTCATGACTGACCATATCCAATCAATCATTAAACTCTGTCCATTTAACCTTCTGTTATATCTTGAATCTATCAAATCTTTAGTTTTGACCAAAATGCTTAGCACATTTTGTATTGCCATTCATCATCTAGCCACTGGTTTACTTCTTCAGCTTTGTCTCTCATGACTCCCTTCCTTACACAGTCTTTTTCATGAAGGCTGAAAAAACTTTGATTTCCCTAAGTCTGGCATATCTTCATTACCTATGTCTGGTAAACTCAATAATTATATACCAAATGGATCAATGAATGATATATGTCGATCTCCTAGACAAGATATGGTTTATACATGGGCTAAATAAATGGAAGTTATTATTATTGCTTGAATCCCTATCCAAATCAATTCATTGCTAATGATGAAGAGATAGGAAAAAATTTTTTAGACTGAGTTGGGAGCTATTGTTGCTTTAAAATATATAAAGCACTAAACTAAAGCTCAATTTCACTTAAGATTATAGACATCCTACCTACCATGGCCTAGTACTGATCTGCCTAGGGGCATCTCTGGCCACAGGCCGCATGACCACCTGACCATTGCTTTCACTAGGGCCTGTTTTAACCCTAAGGGAATATCTCCCACTGTTGTGCTCAGCTAAATGTTTTTGATGTGCACCAGGTGGTGGCAGTCACCCCACATTTGATAGGATTGATATATAGAAGTTTGGGAGCAAACACCAGCAAGCAATTCACTTTGTTCTGATTGCAATTCAAGGGCACTTTTACAGATGCATGTAAGTCCTCAGTTTTCTTAGAATTCTGCAGAAAGATGTACTTGGAGTGGGCGCAACTGTGCACACCATGAGACTGTGTTCCAGGATAACTGCCCACTACCCTGGTACTCCTTTTTTGTGTGTGAGATGAGTAACAAAGTGATCTCAAAAAATAGAGGGAAACAAACTGTTTGGAAAAGTAGTTTAATCCAGTATCAGCTGATGAGGTAGTGCTGAGAAGGACACCTACCTATCAATAACAGGCTCCAAGTTAAGATTGTACCTATCAGAGAACTTACTGGGAGAGAAGGAAAACCCTCATCCCAGGGAACTCATTGCAAGGCAATTTCAGGAGAGTACCTGAATGATTTATTGGAAAAAAAATTGTCTTCCCACAGACATTATTGTGTATTTAAAATACCAACAACAAACAATAGAATGAAATAATTTCTCTACAGATGTGTGTGCATAAAAACGCACGCGTGCGTGTGTGTGTATGCATAAAGAAAGTTGCAAAAGGATTCATATCAAAATTCAATCAAAATTCAGTCTGATAGGTAGCACGGGGTGGAGGATAGATAACACCTGCTTCATACATCTATGTAAAATTTAAACTTTACCTTTATCAGATCATCAGTATGCATTTAGATGTTAGTTCCATATTCATGCAATGGCCACACCTTCTCTATTGCTGTTTTTTTTTTTTTCCAGGTTTTATGGCTTGGGATAATTTTCATTTATAGTTGCATTGAGAAACAAGTGAATGATCGAAAGAAGAGAAATAAACAACATCAGTATTAATCATATGTCTTTATTTTCCCATAAAAAGATAACAGATCATTGATTCTCAGTGATACAAGTCCTGGATTAAATGGCCTTTACGTTTGCAGATGCAATTAGGAAGTCAATTCACTTTAATTTAATGGTTCATTCAAGTGAGTTACCTGGCTTAGAAGCTAAAGTTGATGAACTTCTCTTCTGTCTATTCATGGGACAAATATTTGTCAAGCAGCTAAATGTGCTTTGAGAAGCAAAGATAAATAAAACATTCCCTTTGCTCTTGAGGAGCTCCCAAAAAACTATATACTTAATATGAAAAATTATGGAAGAGCATTTCCCAAGGTTTTTCTACTTTAAAATCTGAAAATATACCTCTCTCTCTCTACACAGGCATACACTTATTATCTAGCTTTTTAAAAATCATGAATCAAGATACCTAAAATTCAAAAGAGAATGTGGGTTTTGGAACTGAGAGAGAAGGTGATTTAGAAAATATAATCCTTAATTTCTGAGGAGGGTCTACCAAAACATGTGGGCAGTATGCTTATGACCACTGGTCTCCTTAATTCCTTCATTAATTTACTTCTATTAAGTATCATCTATGGTGGTGACATGGGATTAAGTAATAACAAGAAGATATAAAGAAGGAAAGTATATCGTTTTCAGCTTATTAAAATCCATTTGAGGAGCTGAGAGATGCAAATTGATTTGGCCTTTTGTTTTACACATATATCAGAGCTCCTCACTATACAGCAAATTTATTTATTAATCTCCCCTTTTGGATGTGTTTGGTAACATCAGGTTTTGTTGAATGCTAAATACTGTATATTTTCACTTGAATTTCAATATTGAAATATCTGGTTCTCCATCTGATTGGTAAAGGGAAAGGAGATTCCCACATTGTGGTAGGTAGGGCATGGTATCTATTCGTGACACTTGGATTTCAAAAGATAACTTCCTTATACTTAGCTAAATTAAAGTAGTGTGATGGGTGGGATTGCGCATCAGCTTGGCCAGGTTATGGTGTCCAGTTGTTTGGTCAAGCAAAGACTGGCTTGATTATTATTGTGAAGATATTTCATGAATTTAAATAATCAGTAAGTCGATTGTATCTAGGATTGGTTACATCTACAATCAACTAAGGAGATTGCCACCAATAATGAGAGAAGCCTCATTAAATCAGTTGAAGGCCTTCAAGGGAGAACTGATGATTTCAGAAGTCAGAAGGAAGAATTTCCATCTCTACTTCAGCCAGCTATCTTTTCCCTGGGAATTCATTGAAAATCTTCATCAGAGGCCCCGTTTGGCAGCCTGCCCCATGGAATTTGGACTTGCCTATCCCCAGTCATGTGAGACAATTCCTATGATAAATATCATAATCCTATTGGTTCTGTTCCCCCAGAGAAACCTAACTTTTATAAGTAGGTAGTATTATTTGCTGAAAAACTAATGTTTAGGATTGATCAGTTTTCATTTTCGCCTGAATGGTTTGGATGCACTGGATAGACAGGAAGATTGTCTACCTTAGTACAAAAAGAAGCTCCCCTTATTAACAGAGAAAGTCATTTGGAGATTGAAGGCAGCACTTTGTAAGATAGAAAAGTAATGGAGAGAGCTTATTGCAGATATTATCTTTATGGTCATTTAAATTGTGGTTGTAAAATAATTTTGAAAAATTTGAAAGAGGAAAATGATGAGAGAAAGAGAATGTTAGAATTGAAGCCTGTTCATGCCTCTGATTCTGAGAGATTGATAGGAAGGTTACTGATGGAAGAATTTGAGGCTGTAACTGTGCATTTGAAGGAGAAATCTTAGAAAATTCTTACATACATTAAGAGGAATCATCTAGCATGAAAATAATACAAAAATAATATAAAGGAGTGAGAAATGAGGGACAAAGGAGTATGTGAAAGAAGAGTATAGAACAAATCTGCTTTGTAAAACTAATGGTGTGATCGATTCTTAATATTCCATTTGGTGGGAAGTCAATCGGTTAATCAGGACTAATCTTTTCTACTTAACTCAGAAAATAGTTATGATATATACATAATTAAAATGTCTGTACATGCACATACACACAAAAACAAATATAAAAACAAATTCCTTGCAATGTTGAGATTAACCAAATCAAAGGATTTTTGGACATTGAAATAGGACTCATAACTGAAATGTTTTCTTTTTTTAATTAATTTTTTTATTTTTAAAGAACCTTTAGAATACATAAATATTACATAAAAAATATAAGGGATTCCCATATGCCTTGCCCTCTCCCCCTCCCACACTTTCCCACATTAACAACTTCCTTCATTAGTGTGGCACGTTTGTTACAATTGATGAACACATATTGAAACACATAAATGTTTTCTTAATCACACCTGCAATGTCTCTGTACATTGATGGTAGCTAATTATGTTGTGTTCTTTCGGTTTACTTATAATTTTGATCACTGTTTCTTGTAGTTCAGTTAATGTTTCTAAGACTGGCAACTTTGAAACATATCAGAATTTAAAATTTTATAGTAAGAAAGAAAGTGTGTGATAGTGAAACGCTTTTTCCCATGAACGTGATTAATCAGCTATAAATGGTTTAGACAGTATAAAGAGACAGACCTAGGAGACCATAGTTTGTTGAAATTGTATAAAAATCTGTGTTTTTATTCCCATTTTAAATATTTTCAAATATTTTTCATAAAACACACTGTTGCTTTTTTATTGTAACCATATAAATTGTCCAATTCAACAACACTTTGTTACACTCAGTATTTCTTGGTCTAGAAATTTTGTACTAATGCCATTCCTACATTCAAAGCTAGATTATTTACAAAGATCCCCATTATACAAGTAGCATCTTTACTATCAATATATTTATTTCATTGACTGCATATAGTTAAGCTACATATAATTCAGTTTTAAGTTGATTTTTAAAATATCAAGTGTTTCTAAGTGGTATATAAAACAAAAATTATAATATTTTTCTATTTTATCATATTCAGTAATATCAGGCCCTATGTTTTTAAAGAATATGCAATTCTTTTTTTCCCCTCTATTTCTTTCTGAAGGATTTCTGCATTTAGAAATCTTAAAATGATATAAATTCTGTTATCAGATTGCGTGCCAAGGAACAAACTCTTTTAGGCAAAATTTCTTCACATTATTATTAATAGATTCAATGGTTGGATAACTATATTTTAAAAATCAAATGTTGGAAATTGGGAAAAGAAGATGATTATAGAAATAGTCATGTAAAACTTATCTAAGTTTTTAAAAATCGTAACTATATTAGCTCTGTTTTATCTCACC
>PVKH010029973.1:0-12568 GCA_004027955.1 Chaetophractus vellerosus | reverse complement strand
TAAACAATAACAAATGCAAAAAGTTCTGCATTGTATCCAAGCACATATATTGACTGGCACTTTTGATCCCCTTCTTCAGCTTTCTCTTCCTATAATAAGATAATGAAATTATCTATTTGCCAAAAATCTCATGAATAGCCTCCTGGGAACATATATAGCCTAATTCAAAGAAGAATTTATAATAATTGCTAGAACCACTGTTTTACATTAAGTAGTATTACTGGCTGATTTCTACATTTAATTTTTTTCACTTTTGAATAATATTGCATATGTATATGTAATTTATAATCAAGGATTACAAGAATGTGTAATTATATATGCACAATATGGCAAAAGTTAAAATTTAATAACCAGACTTTCTGCAAACCAGACTGGCTGACCAAATTACAAACCACTTGCTATGGTCATTGATTGGGAATGACCCAGTTGGTTATTGGGCTGCTGGTATTGGTTATGTGCAATAGTTTGGACTTTCATATTTTTTTCATTTGTACTTCTCTTTTTATATTAAGAATTCCATGATTTCA
Source organism: Chaetophractus vellerosus (assembly GCA_004027955.1). Taxonomy (NCBI): domain Eukaryota; kingdom Metazoa; phylum Chordata; class Mammalia; order Cingulata; family Chlamyphoridae; genus Chaetophractus; species Chaetophractus vellerosus. Next base: position 12,041 of record PVKH010029973.1, on the reverse strand, counting down.
AATACTGTATATGTATACTTTTTTATGCTTTGTAGACATCCTTTAAGCTGTGAAGTGATAAATGTATGAAATTAGAACTGGTGAACTTGCATGAATTTGTATGCATATGTGTGGCATGATCCACAAGAACCCTTCACAGAAAAATACCATGTTTCATTGTTATTTTCCTCAAACAAGTACAAGAAGTTATAAGCTCTTCCCCTCCCCACTTTCTTTTTCTTGACATGCTGTTACTAACTTCTAGCATTCTACGTCCTATCTAGGTACTGCTTTTTCCTTTCGTAGAAGGGAGATGAGAGGCTTAAAGATGAGATGGGTATAAGAGTCAGTATAATATTTATTAAGATGGGGCTCAGTCATTGAAAAAGAACAATACTGTTTATAGCAATTAAAACCACCTCAGTCCATACAATGCCTTGAAATTGATGACTTGGCTCTTCATTCATTCATTACAATCAGCTTGCATATATTTTCTGTCTAATATATTTAGGGCATTTATAATCATATGCTTTGGTCATTGGAAAATTCATACTTAGTAATAAGGGCTAAAATGAAGATGGTTGTACAACTACTATAGCATTGACAATAAAACACTAATCAGAAACCTTTCTTATTTCCAAAGCTTCCTCCCACTTTTTGCACTTTCAGAGTTTAATTTTCGGGATAATTAATCAAGGGAAAGTGTCTGTAATAATAAAAATAACAATTGGGTGATAATTTGTACAAAACACCACAATCCCCAAAATGGAACAGAAATGTGAATGAATGCCAGCTGTTACCAAAATGTTAGTTAAAAATCACAGAAATTGGTTATAATGAAGGACTCAATCATAAAATTATTTAGCAGGGAATTAACTAGTTACCATAAATTAAAGGAAATGTGCTATATGTTTTTTATTTCCACTGTTTGCATTGCACAGGCCTATGTTTTGTTTTGTCCTTACAGGATTCCCATACATCCTTTTTGCTAATTATAAACCTCTGCATACACAGAAGAGTTTTCTGTTTGTTTGTTTCAACATGAGTAAACACAGAGAATGAATCAAATTATTGGATTCTGGATTAGGGGAAGATGTTCTCAGAACCAGAGGAAGGAACTAAACTCTGCTGTATTTAGCTCACAGCAGAATGCTGTTAAACTGGACCCATCTCAGTCAGTAACCAAGGGCTCAGTCATCAAACGTGGGAGGGCAACAGGAACAAGGGCCAAGCCCGAGTGGTGGTTCCTGGGATCTGTGGTCAATCTGTGTGGAGAGGACTGTGCAAACACTGTCCACAAAGACACGTTTGAGAAGCAATTCTGAGAAAACACATAGGATTGGCACATAGCTCCAGACCCCAAAATCGTAAAGCCAGTGGAGAGGCAAAGGAGGAACCAGGCCTCAGTCACTGGTGAAATCTCACGGGAGTGTCTAAGGACACAATCCAAATCAGCCTCAATACAAGGGAGATCAAAGAGTCAGAAGAAGCCAGCACCCCAGAGTCAAGAGCAAAATCGCTTCAAATGAGCATCAAGAAAATGGAAGGAATTTAGAGTCCTTCAGTTAGTGGGAAGAGAAGAATCTGAGAGATTGAAACAAAATAATTACAATGACACTGTGAAAGTCTTATGTCTCCTTAGAGGTTAATGATCTAAAAACAAAACAAAACATTATTATCTCAATTACATTAATATATCTTTTGAAAGTATTCTGAAAAAAATGAACTTTGACACTAAAACATTATATGGCCAACAACCCCAGACACTCTCTTCTCAGTCTTGCACAAATCTGGTCATTGGCAGCATTGACACAGAGCAAGAAATGAAGATTTCAGTTTGCTAGAAAACATTTCTGAGATCTCTTCCGAGAAATATTTTCAAAAATGCACTTGGCCATCTTATCTGAATAAATACATTTATGAACATTGTTACCAGGTAGCAAGAGGTGATCTTGTCCAATGTTTGCAGAGATTTTATAGTTGGCAAATATGGTGAGAGATTTGCAAAGATATTGGGCTATGAGTGTGTTTACTTTGGATAAGTGAAAAGCCCAGCTTGCCCAGTGAGCTTCATTAATGTTGACAGTCAATTTGGAGAATATAGGCCCAAAAGCTCAGTTTTCTTATCCAAACTTTTAGGTCAAAATTATTGGTAAAAATGCCTCAACTCACATCTCTCTTGGTTTTTGAGGGAAGAAGCATCAAATTTGTGAAAATCAAATACTTATTACTTGAGTTTTTAAAAATTCCATTTGAAAATACTTGCTAACAACATATTCTATGATTTTAAAAATCCACTAATGAGCTCTTTTTTAAAAAAATTTATAGCCTTGGACTTGACCTTATAGGCTTGAAGCAGTTATACATTACTTATGGTAACTCTTGGAAGTAGCACATGTAATTAAACGCTGAATCTAAATCTCTAATCACTTGGTTTTGACAACTTCTGTTTAGTGTGTTCTGCCAACAACATATTAATTAGATGTGACCCAGCGGTTGCAGGTCATTGCAGGAAAGCAAACAAAGCTCCTGGGATTACAGTGCTAAAACTCAACTCTCTTCTTAGCTGCTTTGTAAAATAAAGGAAGTGGAGCCCAAAAGTAATTCTCATAAAGACTAGCTGTGTGAGAAAAGAAGGGACTGGGGACACATGGATTACCGAGATTATATGTCTCTATTAATTCTTGATTTTGCCAGTGTAGAGACCTACTCAGGGTGGATTACCAATGCTCCCTAATTGATATGCTGAGTTTTTAAGGAAAACTTTAAGGAGAATATAAAGAACTTTTCTCTTATAGAGCAGTTGATATTGAAAGTACACTGCTAAATAACAGAAGACATTGTGGGAAACATTTGTGCACCACACCAAGGACCTATAACTCAGTTACTTAAGAGAATTATGATATCACCTGTCCAAGTCATATCAACATTTAGTTGAGGGTAGTTTTCCCCTAAAAGATTGGAAATAAAATGTTAATTCCCATATTCATTATTACAGTAATGACAACAAAATCCACTGGGGAAAAATCAGCATTTATTGACAACATTGATCTGAATGGTAGAATTAAAAACTTATTTCATTTCCTAAGGAAGTTGAATATGGATTTGTCGTGTGACCCGGCAATACAATTACTAGGTATATACCCAGAAGAACACAGAGCAGTGACACAAATAGACACCTGCACACCAATGTTCATATCAGCATTATTCACAATTGCCAAATGTTGAAAACAACCTAAGTGTCCATCAACTGATGAATGGATAAACAAATTGTAGTATATATACACGATGGAATATGATGCAGCGGTAAGATAAAATGAAGTTGTGAAGCATATGACACATGAATGAACCTGGAGGACATTATGTTGAGTGAAGCAAGTCAGACACAAAAGGACAAATAGTGTAAGATTGCATTATTAGGAACTAAATATATTATATAAACTCATGAAGTTAATGGTTAGAATATAGGTCACCAGAAAATAGAATGAGGGTAGAGAATGGAAAGCTGTGGGTTAATCTGAGCAGAACTGGTGAAAAGATCGTTTGTAAATCTTTGCAATGAATCGAAATGGTGAAAGCACATTCACAGGGTTTGTAACTAGCAGAGCATTTACATGGATACAGATATGGTTGAAAAGGCAAGTCTAAGGTCAGGTATATTACTAGAAGGAAAGCTAAAAATGTAACATGGTACTGTATAACATAGTGAAACCTCATGTAAAATACAAATATGGGTGCTGTTACAAATATGACTTTTTACAAAATACAAATATGCTAGAGAGAAGGAAACAGAATAGCAGCTATGCATGGTGGGGGAAGCATAGAGAGATTGACAGGTGATGAGTTTTGTTTGTTTTTTGTTTATTATTGTTATTATTATTGGAACAATGAAAATGCTGTAAAAAATGATTGAAGTGATGAATGTACAACTATGTGGTTATACCGAATACCATTGATTATACACTTTGGATGGATTTATGCTTTATTAATATGTATCAATAAAATTGATTTGTTTAAAAAAAGGAAATAAACTTATTTCAGTTAAAATCCACGCATACATCACAGTGAAGTCCTTCCAAAAGGCTTTATGTCATTACAACAGTGAGGATTAAAAATAAACACCAAAGGTAAATGAATCTCTGTAGTGTATTCTGTCTTTTCATTCTTAGAATTTTAGAGAAAAAGATATCCTGACTTTAAAAACAGTTTCCCTGGCAGCAACACTAATTTCCTTCCATATTCAATCCTGTGCAAGGATGTGGATGCCTTTGCTTTTCCCAGCATGTGGTATTGCTTTTGGAGTAAAACTTGAATGGATACAGATGTCTCTGCCTTGGGCCCTCCAGCTCCTGCCTACAGGGCTGTGGTCTCTGGGTCTCTGGGCCAAACCTGATTCATAACTCAGCACCTTTCGGAGTTCCTCTAAAAGAATCCACTCTCCCCAAAACATTATTGGGATATGTAAAATTTATTGAAGACTTTGGAGGGAGAGAAAGGAAGAGGTATGCTTTGCAGACTGCATAGCAAACAACTTAAAAGTATGTGTGTGTGTATAATCTCCCAAGCTCCCTTCTCAGACACCCTCAACTGTGGGGTTTCCCCCATTCTCCCTCTGATCATCCTTGCTGACTTTTCTACTCTCTCTCTGGATCATCCTCTGGAAACTTAAAATTAATTCCTCTCTTCTAGTGCAGAGCAAGTCACTTCTTTACAGCTTTCATTCCAAATATCACACACTCAAACCTAGCACGGCTTTCAGCCAGAGCCCCCAGGTATCAAGACCCACCTGTCTTACATGATAATTTATTGACACTTTGGGATCACAGCCTCTGTTCTAAGCAGTTCATCCAATTATTTTTTTCTAAAATATAAAATGCTCTCCTTAAGAGGAATTCTGTGGAATGAAAATTTCTCTATTTCTTTAAATAAAACAGCTACTTTCTCCAATTCAGCAGCTTCAATAACCTATAACTACACAATAAGAAATGTCAAGGGGAATTTGATAATCTACAAACAGATCTATCAACTCCCTGGGGATTTCTCTCCTAGAATAAATTCCTGAAGATTCTAATATCAAACTATAAATCGCCACATATGGTTTGGTCTTCAAGAAGACCTGGTTTTAAATAGATATCCTTCTTTGAAAATCATCTTGATAACCCATCATCACTTCTCCACTCCCCTCCCCAAGAGGAAATACATTTTTCAGAAAACTTCATATCTCCTAAGTTTATAACAAAAGGATCCAAACCTTTCAAAGGAGCAGATTCAACCAGTGAAAGAGCTTATTCAAAGAGAAATCCTCTTTTCTAGTAATGGAAAATACCAAAGAAAATTGGACTTGCGAATGTAGGTGTTAAAGGTATAGCTGTAGATTTAAGATGTATGTAAATGAAAAAACTCAATGAACATTGGTTTATGAATCTAAGAAGAGTCCTGGTGGGAAGATGGGGAGGGAGGTGGAGGGTTAATGATGCCTGTTGTGATTTTCTATTTCTGTGATATGGCGCTATGTTGGCAAAAGAAAGGACTTAGGTGGCTCAGGCTCACAGATCCAGGTCTGAATATTGCTGCACATTTAACTGTTGGCATTGGCAAGATACTTAATCTTCTTGAGTTAACTTTCTCGTCTTTAAAAGAGGAACAACAAATCCTTCCCAGAGCATTATTGTGAGCATTGACTATAACAGTTCTACATGTGGAAGGACATCAAGACAGTGTCGTTGGATTTTCATGCATACAGGGAGTGGTGAGGGTCTTCCCCCTTTTTGGTGGGCTTCTACTCTTCCTAGTCTCAACTCAGGGTGCCTCCCTGCCATCCCCTATAATCATGTGTGTTTGACACTCATCAATCCTCCATTGAGATTATTTTTACCCAATATTTATCTACATTTAATGGGTTAGCACTGCAATCCAATATTCATGGGTCCTAGGCACTTTGACCTTCGTGGCCCTCCTCCTCCATAAAAAAACATTAAAAATTATGTTTTATGAACATGTTTGGGAAAAGATAAATATAACCCAAGATGGATCCATTATTAAATTTTCATGATGATAATATTCATATTTTCTTCTGATTTTTAAAAGAAATTTAAACATGTTCTTCGACACTGTGCCTACTGTGCTTAATGAATAAGTCAGCCCTGTGTAGCTTCTTGCTCCTGTTTGGGCTCCAACTTTTCATTTGTAGTATTTTTTTTTTCAAGTATTTAAGGAAAATTCTCAATCCCCTTTCTTCTTTTTCTCTTTGTTGTGCACATTAATTTTCTTTAATCTCTTTTCACAGACCCAGTCCTTCTATCCTTTTATCATCTTTGTTGCCCTCTTTAGATGCCTTTGGATTCTAGCCAAGGTATTAATGTTTCTTTTTGGTAAGTGCAAAATTATATGTGTTACCCTGGGCCACCTGATGTAGGCCATATTGAAATAAAATGATTTATTTCCTCTTCAGATGTGAAACTCTACTTTTTGAACTTTTCTACGAGCATTTGTGCTTTTTAATTTTTATTTGTTTTAGCAACTGTCAGGCCATATTTAATTTCTTCTGAACTCTTACCCCCAGATTTTATGTCTTTCCAAATGTCATTGTTTCATTCATTCCTTTTTTGACTTCATACACAGAATTTCCCAAATCAATAGTAAATCAAATACTTAGCCATGGAGATTCAACACACCATCACTTGTCTCCAAAGTGTAACTTTTCACTGAAGTGAAAGGACCAACCCTTAGGATCTAGCTTTTAAGAGGGCTTACAACAGAGTGACACCGAAATATGACACAGTTCACCTTGCGTTGGTATTTGGTGATCATGTAACATAAAGTATTCACTTCACACTGATCTAAAATTAATTTATAGGACTTTTTGTTTTATTTTATTTATTCTCTTTTAATTTTATTTTATTCTTAGTTTTTAAATTCTAGGTCTAGGTGTTTAAAAAGAACTGGTTTCTCTCCTCATCCCACCCCCCACATAGAGTTACTGATGAGCTTTGGATTGAAGTTTTAAAAAAAATTAATGATACATTTTTTATTTTTACCTGTTTTATTTTAAAATAAAATTTAAGGAGAACTATGAAGATGCCTACAAGGTGCCAATATAAAATATGTTTAAAGTGAATTAAGAAAAAAAATAAAGATGAGGAAATGTCAGAAAAAAGATGTGTATGATAATGTATGCTATGAGCATTCACACTCCAGCTGGCAGCAGGCCATGGTTTGGTTTTGACTATAAACTCAGTTTTTTAATACTTTGTAATGCAAACAATGTATGCCACATTTTTTTTCACCTAAAAAAAAAGTAAATATATTTACCAGGTACTTACTAGGAAAAATAGACATAATATCAAATCATTTTTATATGGTAATGACTCCTTTAGAGGAAAGATAAAGGACCATATGGTAAAGGTTATCCCCCACCCTCTTCCTCAGTAACACAAGGAAAACTCTCCAGGAGTTACATTGATCCAGAAATTCTCATCTGCTTTTAAAAAATCATCAGAGCCATTCATTTGTGCACTGCCTAGCTCTAGGGAATATTATTGATAAATTATATGTTGGAAAAAAGGCTAGAAGTACAGGAAAGCATGAAGAAGAAAATAAAATGCATCTTAATTACACAGAGAAAACTCCTGTTAACACTTAATTCCTTTTGAGTGCTAATGTTTTAGGACAAGTTCCTAAAAGTGGAATTCTTGTGCCAAAAGTTATGATACTGTTTTAGTTTCCTTAGCTGCTCAAGCAAACACCATCAAATGCATCAGCTTAAACAACGGGAATTTATACCCTAGTTTGAGGCTGGGAAAAAGTCCAAATCAAGGCATCATCAAGGCGATGCTTTCTTCCCGAATTCTGGGGCTGGCTGCGGGTGATCCTTGGTCCTTAGCTTGTCACATGGCAAGGCACATACATGGCAGCTTCTCCTGTTCTCTCCCTTCTCTTCTGGGTTCCATTGATGTTCAGCTTCTAGCTTCCTGTGGCTTTCTCTCCCTTTCTCTCTCTGAATTTCATTCTGCTTATAAAGGACTCCAGTAGTGGCATTAAGACCCATCCTGATTGGGCTGGGCCACACCTTAACTGAAGTAACTTCATCAAAAGGTCCTACTTACAATGGGTTCATACCCACAGGAATGGATTACAATTAAGAACATGTTTTTCTGGGGTAGATACAACTTCAAACCACCACAAATACTTTTAAAAACTCAATACATTTTTTTCAAATTATCCTCCAATCTCTAGCATATGCGAATGGCCATTTTAGTACACTTTTGCCAATTTCATGCCCTCAGTTTCCTCATTTATAGCATGAAGAAATTACTTTATATTAATAAAATTAACATATTGCCACCATTTCCTCATTTATAAAATGGTGATAATATTACCTTTCAACAATCTTATTATCTCATAAGATTGTTGTAAGCATTAAATGAGTTAATAATATGGAAAGTATTTAGAGAAATGCCTTTTTTTCTATTTTTATTTGTAAATTTATAAAAACAGTTTCTCACTTCATATTTAATCAGTAGGAAGGTGGAACACATTTCCATATATTCGTTAGACATGCATGTTTCTTCCTTTTTATTTTGTCTGTTCATATCCTTAGTACAATTTTCTAATGGGTATTTATTTGTACCTATTTATCTTTATGAACTCTTTATATTAAGGATGTTAACCCTGTATTTGACATAAACGTTTCAAATATTTCCCTCAGTTTTTTCCCTTTTCATTTTGGTTGTATATTTCTTTTTTACATGCAGAACATTTATTTATTTATTATTAAGTCAAATAATCAATCTCTTTTTGTGCATGTTTTTCCTCATATATTTAGGAAGCAATTTGATAACTCATGAGCATATATAACTATATGTTCTTATTTTTTATTTATGGATTTTTATTTTTAATTCTTTAATCTATCTGTATCTCCAGTGTTTTCTGATGTAATTAGTAATTCAGCATTTAGACTGGAGTGCATTGCAATTCAACCAAGTAGTAATGGAAAAGTAAAATACCTATGTCCCATTTAAATAAAAAACTTAACATTTCACAGAGAGAGAGAGAAATAAAAGTTTTAAAGGGCAAGAAATACCAGGCTTGATTTCCATTGCCAATTGTAACATAAATACTCCTTACTCTTAGAAAGCTTAGTATTTACCAAGAAATCCTCAATTCTCTGCCCTGCTAAGATTTATATAATTTTTATATGGATGAACTCAAGCGCTGATTTATCAAGCAGTGCTTAGCTGAACAAAAGATATTTGTACACATGAATCCCTTCCAGCATTTTTTGTCTTCAACTGTGCCATGTGTTTTCTTTCATGTCACATTTTCCCCCAGATCTAGCTTTCAAATGTACACTTACTCTACCCGGTACTCTGGCTTTTCTCATTTCCATATTGTCTCTCCTCATCCTGAAAGGGTGCACTGACAGGACCCTGGTCGTTTGCCATATACTTTCCCATAAGTCACATCTGATTCTATTGTGATCTTCAATTATAGGAGCTTTCTACATGTTTCCTTCTTAACTTGCCTCGCTGACTGTGTTATGTTACAGTCCCTAATGTCTTGTGTTTTGATTTTCCACAATGGAAAAAAACATATATATTTTAGCTTCTAAGACTATGACCCTCTCTGAAATGTCTGTGCATAGACTGCTATGCTAATTTATCACATACAATTTATCCCTTTTTGTGGAAATCTGTGTATTTCTACTGAAGATTTTAGATGATTTTGTATCCCACTAAAACCTACTGTATTTAAGAAATATCATCCATTGAAATATTTTCTGAATTGTACAAATGTCACTTAATAAATTCTTTCCTTCAAATAGATACACCTAGCAATGAAACTGGAAAAATTGTTTGCAGTAAGTTGCTAAAGATGTCCTAATAAAAATACTCTTTTTGGATCCAGCCTTCTGGGTACTGGGAAGATATAGAATTTAAATTAAAAGAACAATATTAAATTAAGTAAATATTAAAACAAAAAAATTGGCAGAGTAAATTGATGTATCAATAGCACTTGTCTCTTATGAGGCTTAGTTTAGAATATAAGTGGCTATTTTTAGGACCCAATGGACATTAGAACTCTTTGGGTGTTCATAATTTTGAATTTGAATATATGTAAATATTGTTATCTTTAAACAGAAAATATGTAAATGTATACCAGATCCCATTCTCAACTTCGTTTCTGCAAGGCCACCAAGCAAAGTTGTCCCTAGATATAATTGTTTATTCTAAGCTCTCTGAGTTCCCCCCTTTTTTCCTCTATCATTGTTATCATTAACATTTATTGAGCTATTCTAGGTGCTTTCCTAGGAACTATGGAGACCCCAACTGTGGATGCTGACAGAGGACTTTGTTTCTATGAGAGACAACAAGTACTAAATATAGTTTTTAGTCTGGAGATGTTAAAGAATTTCCAAAGGTTTCTGACCTGTAATCACATTGCTGTGAGGGCCTGGCTACTATTAAGACCCATCTCTTTTATTCACTCAACAATTATTGAGAATCTTACTATGTGCCATTCCCAGTTCTAGGCATCAGTGAACAAAATAGAAAACAATTCCCTGCCTTTATGGAGCTACTTGCACAGTAGATCCTCTTTAACCCTAATTGTAAATTCCACAACATCCTAAGACTAATGTTCTCTAGGAGGTGTTGGGAATAGTATAAATAAGGTCTTTTCATTGAGATCTGATATTAAAAAATGAAATTTTTGGAACACTGGAATAAATATCAGTTCTTACTCAATAGAGAGAAGGAACAGTGCCAATAGTGTAATAACTGTGGGAAAACTATTATAAAACTGGATCTTCCTGACATTGGAGTGAAACGGATGCATATGATGATTTTGTTGGATCAAGGAAGTCTTGGCCAATTGGGCTTCTTTAGTAGCTGGATGAGTATAGTTCATTAATGGGGAAACTTAAAAGCAACAATGCATGGTACAACTTAGCTGGTTTGGGATTAACTTTCTTAGAATTTTAGACTGTGAGTGAGTAAGAAAAGCACCAAACCAAAGACTGTGCTCATTTGTCCCCTTAAGCTTTTCACTCAACAATGGCATGCTAAATGTCAGGAGAAAGCATCTTCATAAACAATAATGATTTGTGGCTAATGTCAGCTGCAAAACCATCTAGAAACAATCCCATACCATTGCCTTGCTCAGCTGAGCAGCTGCCATCTCCCTGGCCCCAGCTTTTACTGTTGCAGAGCTGGGCAACACAAACAATGGTCCTGCACCTGCTGCCAGGCCTGTCACAGTGATGGTGGCTCCATCACTCAAGCCAGGAGGAACGGGACCATAAGAAGCAGAGGCACACCCTTTCTAGCTCAGCTGCTCCTCTCTCTGGGTGCTGCTCTCCGGCCAACCCAATAGCTAATCCAGTTTGCCTCACAACTGTGGTGTGGGCAGAGAGAGTATCACAGAAGACAGAAAGACCCTCAGAAGAGGCAGATCAATCAATCAGTCTAGTCTCTATCAAGTTCTTATGGGAAAAAATGCCTAAGCGGAGTGTCAGAGAGTACCATATGTGGGGATTCCTAGTCCAAACACTGAATCCCTTAGTTTCTTAATGTATTTTTCCCTTTGTCAGCACAATTACGAGGAGATAGAGCCTTGTTTACCATACCCATGGGAAGGGGGATGAGAATCTTTTCTACCCTCCTTCCTTATTCGTTCTACACTCTCCTTAGTGAGCTTACACCTAGGCTTCAACCACCACTTCCTGTGTGATGACGCCCAAACCATTCTTCACTTTAGAACCCTGGTACTCGAAGTAACCACTGAAATTATCCTATCTAACCTCTAAAACTTTAAAGAAGAGAAAACTGAAGTTTTGAGATGCCAAGTGACCTCCCAAGATTATACAAAGAACAAACTAGTAAAACCAAGATTAGTACCTGGACTGCTGACTCCCAATCTGGTGTTTTGTCCACCCTAACCAATGCCTGTTATAGTATCTCACCCCTTTTCCTTATCTCTCTTTCTACACACACTTCCCTATTTCAGGTTGCCAATAATTTTCACATGATGCTGTAATAATTTCCTGGTTAATAACCCACCTT
>PVKH010029972.1:0-12365 GCA_004027955.1 Chaetophractus vellerosus | reverse complement strand
TTGTAAACCTTTGCTTAGATTAGATTCCGCTAAGGGTTGTTTGATTAGATTACTCCAGTAAGGCATAGCCCACGGTGGGTCTCAATCCTCTGACTGGAGTCCTTTATAAACTGGAATCACTGGGGCTGCAGCTACAGAGAGAAACCCCCAGAAGCTGAGAGAATAGGACCTAGGAGCCAGAAGCTGAAATAAATGGAACGTAGAAGCCGAGACATTTCTAGATGATGCCTTGATTTGGACACTTTCATGACCTCAGGACTTTAAGCTTGCAAGGTAATAACCCCACCCCCTGCCCCTTGTAAAATCTAACCCATTTCTGTTACATTGCCTTGGAAGCCTTCAGCAAACTAAAACATGTATTTTTCTGATATACTGTTCCTTCTCTGTCTCTTTACTTTCATTATTAAACAGGCATTCCTTCAGGACACTGATCCAGCAAAACCACATACAAAAATTATCAGTTGGCTTTAGTAGAGCAGAGTCAACCTCCATTTCCTGAAGAAAAAAATCTAAGGAGTTAGATCTAACCCAAAACTCATGGTTTAGGATGGAGATACCCTAGCTGTGTTCAGAAGACTGCAAAATATTCATGATTACCAGAAAAACAAAAAATGTCAGGAATAAGATGGCAGTGGTGGTGGTCAGAGAGACTATATCTGAAAAGCCTCTAAAGAGAGAAATGAGTGGATACCTTTCTACTTGGTTTTTTTTTTCAGTTTGTAGTCTCATTTTTCTTTCAATATATTCACTAAAACACTTCTACCAGAGTTTCACATCTTAAAGTTTAATCAGAACATAAGATTCCCTCTTTTTTCAATTTCCTCTGAAAGCATAGAACTTTCAGAATAATAGCATAAATCTTTGGCAAGACATACACATCAGACATCCACCAACCTCCCCCCAAATCCAATCTATTACCTCCCCCTTCCACTTCTTACCCCATACACACCTTAGCATTGAACTTACCAAATTACTCTCAACTTCAAAATATGTTATGGCTTTCTTAGTCACTATGTCCTGGTATTTCCTATATATTTTTCCTTTTTCTTGGAAAAATTTCCCCCCCTGCACCTATTTACTTGAATAACTTGTAATGATTTGTCTCAATCAGTTTATATTGCATTATGTGGCAGTGACAAATGACCCACAAAACCTTAGTGGCTGACCAATGTTTATTTCTTGCTCATGTTCATGTCCACTGTGGTAGTCTGTGGTTCTTTTCCATGTCCTCTATATTCTGGGATCTAGGCTTAAGGAACAGCTCTTCTCTAGGACATTGTGAGTCCTGTGACAGAAGAAAAATAGTGGCATTACACATTGACATAAAATTTCTGCTTGTCATTTTCACCAGATTTCTCTGCAAAAGCAAGTATCATACCCAAGGTTATTGGGTTGAGGAAGAGTCTCAGGAAAGGGCCAGTAAGAGAGACAATGAATATGTGTGAATAAAACATAAACTATCATATCATCCTTCAAGGTTTAATGTTCTGTCATAACACCATCTGCTTGCCTCTATCATAACCCATGACTGTAATTGAAACATGTGTTTCTTTCTTCCTGACTAGCTTGGAGATGATTCCAAATCTACATTTCCTATTCCAATGACTGACATATATTTGGCACTCAAAATATATGTGCAAGGAAAGGAGGGAGGGAGGAAAGGAGGGAAGGAGGGAGGGAGGGAAGGACGAAGGGAAGGAAGAGAAAAAAGAAAGAAAGGACGATAATTTAGAAGCAGAAGTAGTGCTAATAACCTTGTAGTATTAAATCAATTTAAGGAAAAAGACAAACTTGCACAAGTCAATATTGATTATTTGCAGGTCAGAGCACATAAACATCTGAAAATACGTTTTACTTAAAAAGAATTATGATGTTTTCATTATGTACATTATAAGAGGCTGCTAAACTCCCTTCCTTTCCTTTCCTTCAAGAACTAATGAAGTTTTTTTGTTTTTTGTTTTGATTTTTTTTTTTTTTGGATGAGTACTATAACACAGTACTTAAAAGTATTGATACTGGAGTCAAATAGTCCTGATTTTACAACAAATTATGTCTGCAAATGCCTCCCTTAGTCATTTGAATCTTTCTAACTCCTTCACTTTTTTGCAAGCTCCTGCTTTATTGGCTGCCCCATTTAACTTGAACCTGGTGGTTATCAGTTTTATCATTAATTGATCTCCTATCACATTATCCAAAGCTGTCTTCCCAATACTGCTCCACTTTATTTAACCCTCAATGACTCTTTAACATTAGACAATTAGCAGATAATTCTGAATCATAGTTTATGGAATGATGTGGCAATGTCATTCGAATTCCCTCATTTTTCTCTTCCCTGTACCTGAAAATTGCTTACTGTGTCTTAGCTTCCTCTCTTATCTTCTCTGTTTCAACGACATACTCCTCTGCTATGAAAAGTTGACTCTTCCACCTGATCAATTGAAGCAACATTTCTTCCTACTCAACTTCCTGTCACTGATCATTCCCTCTATGTTTTTTCTTTAATTTTGTGGTTTCTGTTCTCTGGTATATAGACACATACATTTCTCCACTTAAATAACAAACGAACCTCTCAAACTTTGTATCCCATAAAGCTAAGCCTTTCCCTTATTCCATGTGTTATGAAAGCATGATATATATGTACCTCTTCCATATACTAAATTCCTTCTAATTTACTTGGTTCTTTTCTCACCAACTAGGTTACATTTTTTTCTAATCCTCCAGGATACTAACCAAATAATTAAACTTAATAATAATTAAATATGTTTATTTCAATCTCCAACCTCCTTAAATTCTAGAGTATGGCACTAAATTCCTTATCTGTCATATGTAGAACTTCATGCAATGTAAATAATTGACAAATTATTACTTTAAAAATGTAGAGAATCTATAAAAATTTATTCATAAGAATTCTAAAACTTGGTGTCTCATTTATGTGTGTCATGACTCTACTTTGAATAGCTTTCCTTCTACAGAAAGAATGTATAATACTTATACTATTATCTCAGTATATGCTCATAAATATTATTTTATCCCTGCATTTCTAAGATGCTTTATGTACTAACCAAATTCTATGGTGTTTATAATTTATTATGATGTCATCATCATTCTGGTACTCCATCAGCAACCTATGAAAGATAAAGAGGTGTTCATTTCTCACATATCAAGGAAAAATAAGTAAGTAAATTAATGAATAAATAAATATTTATTGAAGTATTGCCCATTTCAGTTTTTTTCATTAAAATTGTGATCTAGTGCTAACACTCAGAGGGGTTGCATAATTTTAAGACTTCAGTTTTGCTTGTGATCTTCTAAATATCCCTTTTATCTTACATATGTGCTGCTTATATGCAAAGCAGTTTACATATGTAGAAAAACAGATGGAGAAATAGATTGATACATAGATATTGTTCATAGATGGCTGGAATAGGATGGAAGTATGAATAAATAGATGAATAGATATACAATGAATGATGGACTTGCATTCATGCTTACCCATATCCCATTCTATTTTTCCTTCACATCAGTACCTAGAGTTTCCTTTGGAGAACCATAAAACACTCTATATATTCTAGACAAATGTATTAGTCAACCAAAGGGGTGCTGATGCAAACTACCAGAAATCTGTTGGCTTTTATAAAGGGTATTTATTTGGAGTAGAAGCTTAAAGTTACCAGGCCCTAAAAAGTCCAACTCAAGGTACCATAAGAGTACTTTCTCACCCAAAGTCTGTTGCTACATGTTGACACAAGATGGTAGGCAACGTCTGCGAGGAATCAGCCTTCCTACTTCCTCTTAAGGCGCGGTGTTCCCAGCTTCTTCCAATATCAGCTGAAGGCTGCATAAGGCTTGTTCCTCTCCCAGGGGCTCATTTCTTTCTGGGCTTTCTCAGATGTTCAGGGCTCTAGTCTCTTCAGCTCCAAACTATCAGGCTCGCAGCTTGTCTCTCTCCCTAGGGCTCCAGCATCCAAACCTAAACTCTCTGTGTTCTCCTTCTCAATGTATTTTAGTTCCCTGTCTTTGATTGCACATCCATTTATATAGCCCACAGCTGTAGGCTAGCAGTAGGTGGGGAATCATTTTGAGTCACCCTAATGACATGGTCAAATAAAAGCCCTAGTCTTGATTTAATAACGTAAGGTGCAACCTCTGAATCTAATACAATCTAATATGCCCAAAAGAACAGAACAGTTTACACACACAGTCAGTATTTCTTTTTGGAATTCGTCAATAATATTAAACTGCCACAAGAAATATTTGGGTTTTGATTCTATCCCAAGCTTCAAGAGCAGGCCCTGATTGCCTTAAGCTAATAATAGCAATCCCATTGCCACTGTGGTTGCTGTTATTCTTGTTTGTCACAGTGATTGTTCCAGGCATGGATAATGATCTAGAACTAAGACAAATCAGCAGATGTTATCCCCCTAGCCCAAATGATTGGTTCAGGAGACCTAAGTTAGTCCGATTGGAGGGAAGCCCAGATCTTCCCTTGGTATTTGCAAACTTAATGCAATACTATTCTCTTAGATGTGAAAAAGAAAGCATGTGGCCCAAGGATCTATTGATGTCCATCTGGCAATCATGAGGTAAGACAGGTTAAAAATGAAGCCAACATATCAAAGAGGACACAGCTGAAAAAGTAAAAAACAAATTATATAAAGCCTTAAAAACATCATTGACCCCTGGACTAAAGTAGTTTACAGCTTTAGACTTCACAGTTTGTGAGCCAATAGTCCCTTTATTATTTAAGTGAATTTAAGTTGAGTTTTATGATACTTTCACTGACCTGTATTCCATTACAGATGGATGGATGGATGGATGGATGGATGGATGGATGGATGGATGGATGGATGTTTGAATGGATGGCTGCATATATGATCACAAATACCTTGAACAACAATAAAGTAACAAAAATATGTTTTTGTTCTTAAAATAAAATGGTATTATTTAGTACAGTGATTTTTCTGTGTGATCTATAAAATATCTATCAGATGTACTAGGTGTTAGAATACATTAATTTTCTAAATGCTGAAAACAACCAAGCTATTGTATACGGCTGTCTTAATCATCAAATCAATTCATAAGACAGACAGTAGGTGATCATTCTTCCAATCCACTAGCCAAAAGAATACAATGACCATATGTTAGCTGATCCAGTTGAGTTGCATACAAATGGTTGCATTAATTCTGAAATTTTAATATTTATAAAGTGCAAAGAGAATTTCATGGTTTCAATTTTATAACCTCCAAAGAATAGCAAACAGAATTGTTTGGTTCTTAGAATAAGAATTAACAGAATTTCTGAATCCAGTGTATAGGTAGCAAACTTTCATTTGAATCAGAGAATTTTATGGCTACAGAAAACAAAAAAATTAAATATCTAAAACTTTACCAACACTTTAAACTATTTTCCAAAATGATAGATTGGATTGTTTGTTTGTTCTTTTCCTTTACTATTATAATGGCATTATTTATTGTGTAATAAAGATGATTTGTGCAGATTCAGAAGAATTGGGTTTTAACACTAACTGTGCCATTTTTTTTAATTCGTAATCTTGGGCACGCTACTAAATCTTTATAAGTTATATATAAATGAGAAATATTATTGTTAACCAGCAAAGAGCTTTAATCTAAAAAATTTATATGCAAATATATAATAAATATTATATATTACGTGAAATAAGTTCCTAAGTAAACTGTCCATTAGTTAGAGTTGATTTAATTTGATATCTTAAGAATCTTGTGAAAATAATGTGTCCAATGCATTTGGGGACCCATTGCTTTAATTTTACACCTGGCATTGCTAAAGTTGGCCATCTATTATGCAAATGTAATTTATTGGTTAAAGTAAAATTTGGGATAGTGAAAAAACGAATGAACCTGAATTAATATTTAGTTTAGTTCCTGCTCAACACACAAATGTTATTCTGTTAAGTCTTGGAATTTTACTGAACTTCATTCACCTTACCTACAAAATCAGGATAGTAAAACCTAGCTCAGACATGATTGGGAATAAGTTATTTACATATGTTTTAGAACTACTTTAGAATTTAAAATGCAACACGTAAGAGATTGTTACAAGGAAACAAATACATCTGTGATGCAAGAGCATCCTAATGAGTGGAAAAGTAACTTCAGGTACTTATCTAGTATTAAAATATATTAGTTTAAATTTAAGTGTTTTTTTCCTCATAAATATTTCCTATCATGCTCCTCTTGCAACTACTGCTTTCTCACAGTAATGGAATATACTCCAAGATGAACAGAACTTTAGGAGACCATTTATTCAGCTCTCAAGTAGACATGTTTACACTGATATTTCAAAAACAGCAAAACTCAAACTATCCAAAGCTAAATTCACCATTGTTTGCTGGTCTATTCTTCCACCCAAGAATTGCTATACCTCCCATAATCTCTCTCTCAGTAAATGCATCACCAAGCCGGAAACCTGGACATTATTTTCTTTCTTCCCTTTCACTCCAATTTAATCAATCTCCAATTTGCATCAATTTTACCATCTAAATATTCCTTCACATCTCTTCACTTATCTCCATTACCATGTCCTTAATTCAGACCTTTTTATTTCTTACCATCTTCCTCCAGAAGTTTGTCTTCATCTCTCTGGTCCTGCTCCAATCAAAGGAGTCTCCCCAAAATATAAATTTTATTACATCATACACCTACTTAAAACCCTTCATTAGCTTCTTATATTCTCAGGAAAAGCCCAAACTCTTTTTTCACAAGGTTTACAAGGAGCTCCATGATTACAGCCTGCTAATTTCTTCAGGTTATCTCCACCAAGCTTCCCATCCATAGTTAGGTTAGAATACGTCAGTTTACTTCCTTTTTACCTTAGGATACTATCCGTGCTGTTCTCTTTGTCTGTATCACTTACCTGACCATGTTTCACCCAACCACTCCATTCATGATTCAAATCACTGTCTGGACATCATTTCCTCCATGCAGCCTTCACTGATACTTTAAAATCTAGTTCAGGGGTAGTTGCTTCCCCATAATCCCCAATGGCCAAAGAAGTATGTGAAGGCAAGCATTATGCTGAATTGTTCACACTGCATCCCCATTGCTAGAATAGTGCCTAGAACATTCACAGCAGATTCTCAAAAACATTTGGTGAAGTGATGCAGAATAAAAGACATTGTAAGAAGTTTTATTAGAAAATAAGGCATAAGAGAAAAGATTAGTAATTTACCATGTACATAATTTCCATAGAAGTCAAATCTTTCATTCAAAATTTAAAAAAAAAACCCACACCTTCAGTTTACCTATCTGGTTTTCTTTGTTTAGAATATATACAAGACCTGAAAGGGTTAATTGGGCCATTTGTTTAAAAATAGATAACATTTATAGCTGTGGAAAAACATGTCTGACAATCCCATTCTTGTAGATTGTTTTGGAATTATAAATAAATAAACACAATGTGCCTATTTTTGTAAAATTGTTCTTAACCAGATGGAGAGCCTTCTCTTAGGTAGGTAGCTTGTGATTATTACCGAGCTTGATAATATGTGTTGGAGCTTAAGGAGGTAAAATAAATATCACTATTTTTTTTTCACCAGAGTTCAGAACTAATTAAACTATATAAGCTGTTAATGAAGGATGTGGCTCACATCAACTGCCAACAGGCTGTACTGTCCAAAGGCAGATGAGTCTTTTCCTAACGTGGGAACAGCCTCATTAAAACTAATGCAGTTGGGGAGCAGGTGGTTGAACACCTCCTTCTCACATACAAGGTCCCAGGTTCAATCCCCAGTACCTCCTTAAAAACAAACAAACAAACAAAAAATCTCATGCAGTGTGTTTAATTTCCTCAGCTGCTAAAACAAATACCATATAATGGGTTGGCTTAACAACAGAAATGTATTGGTTCACAGTTTCAGAGGCTGGAAGACTTGCCTCCTCTTAGGGTCTGTATTTTCCTGTCGGCCTGCAATCTTGGGGGTTTCTTGACTTTTCCATCACATGGCAATATATATGCCAGTGTCTTTTCTTTTCTTTTCCTGGTTCCTTTGATGTCCAGCTGCTTGCTTCTCCTGTGGATTCTTTTTTTCATTGTCCAATTTCCTTTGCTTATATGGACATCAGCCATATTGGATTAAAGCTCACCCTCATTCAGTTTGGCTACACCTTAACTAATATCATCTTTAAAGGTCCTATTTACAAATGGACTCACACCCACATGACTAGGGCTTGGGACCTGAACATACCTTTTGTGGGGGACATGATTAAGTCTCTAAAACGGTAGAAAAGCAAAACAGAATGGGAGCTTTCTGCAGGCAGGCCAGCCTCGTAGAGAAAGAAGATAAGCAGAGTTGAGCAGGCAGTTTATTTGACCCAGAATTACCAGGCAGATGGCTTATACCTTCCATACTGGGCAGGAATAAATGAGGGTGAATTAGTCAGACAAAGAGGTGCTGATGCAACGTACCAGAAATCTTTTGGTTTTTATAAAAGGTATTTTGGGTATAAAACTTACAGTTACAAGGACCTAAAGAGTCCAACTCAAGGTACCATAAGAGGTAGTTTCTCACCCAAGTTAGTTACCACATGTTGAAGTAAGATGGCAGACCTGGTCTCTCCTTCCTTCTTCATTTTAACACTCCATATGCTGAGCTTCTTCTGATCTCAGCTGTAGGCTGGCATAGGGTTTGTTTCTTTCCAGACTTCCTCAACTCAGCTGCTCTGTTCTCTTCAGCTGCAAACTATCAGGCAAATGCCTTATCTCTCTTCCCAGGGCCACAGGACCAAAGTTCTCTCCTCTGCCATGTCTATGGAGCTCTCTTTCTTCCTGTGCTTTCCTCTGTGTGTCTCCTTGAGTGAGTGTCCATTTATATCAGCCCACCAAGGGGGTGGGGACTTAAACTGAATTGCACCCTACTAACTTGGTTGAATCAAAGCCCTAATCTTAACATAATTTAATCAAAGACATCTCAGCTGAATCTAATACAATCAAAGGGTATCATGCCCAGAGGGGATGGGAAGGATCCACAAGTTTCAGGCAAACTGAACTCTCTCCATAAAGAATAAAACATTAAGGCTGTTAAGTTCACCCAGCTGGGCCAGAACAGTCTATTCAACAAAAGGTGCTGGGAGAACTGGATAGCCATATCCAAAAGAAAGAAAGAAAACCTCTATCTCACACCTTATACAATAATTAACTCAAAATGGATCAAGGACCTAAATATAAAAACAACAAACCATAAAACTCAATGAAGAAAATGTAGGAAAACATCTTCAAGATCTTGTGGTAGGCGGTGGTTTCTTAAAGCTTACACCAACAAAAGAAAAAACAGATAAATGGGACCGCTTCAAAATTCAACACTCTTGCATCTCAAAGGACTTTGTCAAATGGGTGAAAAGGCAGCCCACTCAATGGGAGAAAATATTTGGCAATCACATATCTGATAAGGGTTTAATATCCATGATATATAAGGAGATCATACAATTCAACATTATAAAGACAAACTATCCAATTAAAAAAATGGGCAAAAGACTTGAAAAGACAACTTTCCAAAGAAGAAATACAAATGGCAAAGAAACACATGAAAAAAAAAATGTTCAACATCACTAGCAATTAGGGAAATGCAAATCAAAACTGTAATGAGATATCATTTCACGCCTATTAGACTAGCTGCTATTAAAAAGTCAGAAAACTGTGAATGTAGGAGAGGATGTGGAGAGATAAGAATGCTTATTCTCTGTTGGTGGGAATATAGAATGGTACAGCCATTGACAAATTTGTTTGCTAGGTTATAACTACACTGTCCTAAAAAAGTGTTAACTCCTTGGCAATATGAAATTGTATGTACTAATTTGTAAGAGATATTTGAGGAGACTGAAGTGGTTTTCTTTTGGTTGGTGTGTTTGTTTCTTTTAACTCTGCACTGAGATAACTGAGATGGGGCAGTAGTGGAATATGCATTCACATGAATTAAATATTATTTTTTATCCAAATATTAGAACTAGAATAAATGGGCAAGGTAACATGAATGCAGATTTCAGCTCTATGTAAGAATATAGAGAGCATTCTAGAATTTCTTGCAGTCAGTGTACAACCCTAGAGTCAGAGTTATCCTGCTGAGGGCTGAGGAAGCTGGGGCATCAATTTGCTAACCTGAGTTATCAGTTATTAAGGGATGTTTGGGAGCCCATCAATCCTTGCACAAAAGCACAGATCTTCCCTCCAGAAAAATCACTAAAGGCTTTGGAAGTGTCTGTTGTACATGAGGATGCTAAAAGGGAGGGGAAATGGGCAGGGCCCTGGGATCTTCAGCGAGAGACAAACATCATATCATGGAAAGGTTACATATGCCTACAAAGGTTAGTAAGAACCAGCAAAAATGCAAGAGGAAAAGAATCATTTCACACCAAAGAGATTATGAAATCTGAAAAGTATAAAAATCAGGAATATTTTATCAGAGATAACCTGAATGTATGAAATAAATTTAGTTTGTCTTGGATAAAGGAAAAGAAAGGTGTCAAGTCACTTTTTATTTTTCTCTGAGTCAGTCCAAAGCCTTGATCCTCAATCCTGAAAGAATGGCCTAGCAATTGTTCTAGTACAAGACATAATTTCAAGACATAATATTATTGAAAGTGAAACCTCTTTCCCCTCTTCCTCTGAATAAATTAGATGTCTACAACCTACACAAGCAAATTCACTTAACAACCT
Source organism: Chaetophractus vellerosus (assembly GCA_004027955.1). NCBI lineage: Eukaryota > Metazoa > Chordata > Mammalia > Cingulata > Chlamyphoridae > Chaetophractus > Chaetophractus vellerosus. The sequence continues at coordinate 1,678 of PVKH010029972.1, read as the reverse complement.
CCCCACACACACATAGATACATAAACACACACATGCACTCACACAATTTCTTCTCTTATCCAGGGGTTATAGTTTATACAGGATAGCGCCTTGTAGGCACACATGTCACAAAAAGGAATGCTGGTGTTTTAGTTGTGTTATTTTTCTATCTGCCTTGCCACAGGCTATGGAGTACTAACTCGGCTAAAAATAACATTTAGCTCAATGAAGAGGCCCTTACATACTGGCAACAGAAGGTAACTCCATGGCCAGCCTGTGCAGAGAGAGTCTTAAAATACGTACATCCTCCAAATGGTGTATGTGTTGAGTAACTGCAATTGTATTGCTTCAGGCAAAGTACTTAAAGAAATAAGACCAGATTAACTGGCAGAATGTGCTGAACAATTAAGTTTTGTTTTAAATTAAAACTACTTTCTTTTAATTTAAATTGATCATAAGGCATAAAAGACGAAGAAGTTAAAAAATTGCTGAAGGGTATATGGCAGCACCAAAAGCATTTTCCCTGTTTCAAATTTACTAGTAATTAAGACAGCTGTGTGAATAATGAAACATGCACAAGTCAATTTGCCTTACCACTATAAATCCAGGGAATTTTGTCCTGAGTTTACATAAAATTATAAGTTCACAAAAAGTTAGAGATTTTTTTTTATTCAAGGAAAGAAGTATTGTAATTTCCTGATTACATATTTGTTCTTTACAGAGAATTTAAACAATGTAGCAATGTTTAAAAATAAACATCACACTCTCATTATGCAACAAAACCGGAAATGACTGTCTTAAAATTGCATAAATTATTCTATACATATTTATTGAAAGTTATATTTGGATTTTGTTCTATATAAATATATTCTAAATTAAAAGTGAAAAAGGTGTAAATACTATTTCATAACTTTTAAACTGCAAAACCACAATCTTAGGAGTTCCATGTTAAAAAAAAAGTCTCAAAGCATGAATTTAAACCTTTTATACTATTCAGTATTGTGGTTTCTTATTAAAATTTAAATTGTTTATATTTTTTATTATTCTAAACACTACATTGAACATCCTTATTCATAAATCCATCATTATTGTTTTTGAATGCATTCATAAAAATAGGATGTCTTCCTAATCATGAAATTTTAAATCCATTTTCTCCACATGCATGTGTACATATGTGTTGCTAAATTGTCCTTATAAAATTTAAATTTTCATGGGTAGCCCCACTATCATAACTAGCCTAGGTTACTTTCCCTTAACCGTTCCCCCTCTAACTTGTAGAATTTTAGTATTATAATTTGGGACATAATGTTTATATTATATACCTTCTCATTTAACACTGAAGCAGGCTATAAGATAGGGAGTCAATAGATGAATCTGGAACCATGTGGACATCAATTCCCCAAGATGGCTGCTGGAAGACACTCCCGAGATTTCTTCCCGAAGCCAAGAGAAACCCCTAATGTTCTTCAGAGGTCCTATACTTGGGCCCTGCTGGGGGATTGATGGGTGGGGTAATCAAACAAAATAGCAAAACACCTGGGACTCCTCCCATGCCATTAGCAAAGGGGTGGAATAATTAATAGTTTATAAAACAGGTGCAAAACCTTTCTCTGCCCTGTTGATCTCGGCTCTGCTGCTGCTCTTGGCCCTCGTGGCTTCTGCGCCCTGCTCTCGCCGTGTCCCCCTGCGTGGATTAACA